>LUCH01005815.1:0-35105 GCA_013368495.1 Paragonimus heterotremus | reverse complement strand
ACTCTGATTAGCTATATCTGTTGTAAGACCTGTAAAGTAATTATCAGAAATGGTGGTCGGGAGGAGCCTGAGAACTAAATTTGATAGGACAATGGGAGAGGGGTCAACAGTAACATGCTGTCGCCCATCCACCTTGCTGTATGCAGCAGATAGGGCGACCCGGTTTATACTACGAGACGGCCGATACAGTAGTGAACTACTTGTGTTGTGATTATTCATAGTTGTGCGTGAACTGATATACTGCCAAGACATCCTGACCTAGACAGGAGAACGATGAGGGTTTTCAACCAATGCTCTTGACTCAAAAGCCTGTACCGCAAGGCAGCGGGTGGGTGGCAGTGTACCAGAACTAGTACGTTTGTCAGAAAAAGATGGCAACCTCCTTCCAAGCCCCAACCTGGAGGAGCAGGAGATTGTGGTTTGTCAGACCTCTACCCATTGGCATGCCTGGCATGAGTGACTCTGTCGGTGTGGTGACCACACCGTCCAGTCATCAACATGCGTAAGCCATTAAACCGCGCCAAGGTCCAGTCTGATTGTGGTAATAATAATGATACTGATAATAATGGTGGTAAAACACGTAAACTTTTATCAGTTCTTTCTTCAGAGTTGTTAATCGTAATGGGCTCAATAGTGCTCTATATCTAGTGTAATTTGTTGGTTTTTTTTTCAGACAGAGATATGTTGTCCAAATCACATCCGAATTTCCGAGTACCATCTAGAAGCACGCTGTGGTTCCCACCAATCAGTCCAACCCCAACTCCGCTTTCAGCTTGCTGCAATAAGAGGAGTCTCGACAGTCCACGATCGCTTCCATTGGAGAGTTATGATGCTTCCGATTCAAAACGAAAACTTTCTCTCCCATGCAGCGAAATCAGCATAGAAGGTATTGATTCCGAAGGTCCTGGATTATGTTGTGAGTCGGACGATTCCATTTGTCAACAGATGGATGAGAGTTCGAATGGAGTAACTGAGCAATTGTTTGTGGAAACCGATTTGTCTGTTGATCATAGGTTAGAAGGTTCTTCCAAGACATGTACTCCTTCAGTCTCGTCTTCGGATAGCGGGCGCGGTCGGTCTCAAGTAGTGTCTCCTTGTGTGTCAGAAAAGAAAAGCTCATTCTATCCAATACAGGTAATAAAGTTGAGCAAATTTCATTGTACTTTCCTGAAATGTTCTTGGTAACTTTTTGTATTATTTTTTTTTTGTAGTTCGAGATTAGTTTGTAGTACTGACACCGTCTATCAAGCCGATGTGTTTGTAAACAAGAGTCTTGGTTGTCTCAGCTGTTGCTATCTGTATGTCTATGAGTTTATATCCGTTAAACCTGTACAGCGAGCACTCTCCAGGAACTGGAAAGATTATCGCTCTTAATAGGTGGTCATTGCGGTGAGGCTTGTTGGACAGTTCAGTGTGTCATACCGAAAAGGAACATACATCATTTTCGGTAGCACTCTGTATATAAACTGTTTACCGTTAGTATTCACATTTCTATACCTGTCAAGTGCATGTTGGTTTCCTATCCGTTCGCATATTACTCTAAGCCGATCACTTTGAGAAGCTTCAACTTTCACACTCAAAGTAGAGTAGTGGTTGCGATGGCTTCTTTGACTAACACTTGTTCATCTCTTCTATGTTCGGTTCCTGTTTTTTACTCTCTGCAGTTTTCTTTCAGTAACTAGTGCATTGAGAAGTAAAAACTTGTCGAGGTTTGCTTACTCCCCCAGTTTCAAGTCCGAAGACTTGAGCAATGTGCAAAACTATTTTCCTGAGGTTCTTCTGCGATCGCTAGGACGGTTTCACCCAGGTTTCGCAGGGGTTCACAATTTCCGTGATATGACGTGTTGGTAGAAACTGAACCTTCATCGCATACCATCACTAGTCATCGGATTGCACCATATAAGCGTACCATAAGTCACCGTACGAATGAGTTGGTTCTTCATGCCCAACTGTTTAGCTGTCTCTTTGGTTATTGTCAACGAGTCGGGCAGATATTTACACATTGTAGCGCAGCAGATGTTTTCTTCATATTAACCCAACAGCCGAGAGTAACTTCTTAACAAAAGAGACCGTATTTGCGAGCAGAAACTGCGGCGAATTTACGCTTTCTTAAGAGAGATCATTCGAACCGATACTCTTCCTTCGAAGAAATTGTGAAAGCTAACTATTGTTCACCAAAATGTTAGGGCGTACGCCCTCGTGGGACATTTTGGTAGCTTTCCCTTAAAACATTGACTCAAAAATCGGCACATTCTTGCTCCTGGCATTCACGTGCCAGTCAACACCCTAGCTCATTGTTGTGACCGCAAAAGACGCTTGGATTAGGAGATTGCTTGTTGCACAAAATCCCCTACAGATTATGTGAAGACAGGACCACAAGCGCATACACTCATTTTCACGGCTGGCGTATATTCAAACATACTGGGCAGCAGCATATCGTCACTCGACTTGGTGGCACGTCCCACATGGTCCATACACACGGTTCCAATAGTTGCTTCTGGTCGCTCGTCTTCCTAGCATTGAAACCTGCCCTTTTGTTCTCGACTGTACTTACTATACGACTCACAAACGAAGCAGCTTGTTATACAACACTCATGACCTCATAAATACAGCCCTTTGGTCTGAGATTCCTTAGCATCTTTAGAAATCTAGACTAAGTGAATCGTACGCTTCTAGTTTGCGAACCATAATGTTTGGAATTCATGGTTTCGTGTGTTCGGCTGTCGATATTGTCAACTTTTCACATGGTGTGGAATGATTCGTGTCCATTTTCACTTTGAATATAGAATGCTGACCCTTGCCTGCAGCTATTATGCAGCGTCTTGCAATTCAGTGTGTCGCGAATTCATGGCGCAGGCGGGTTACGGCGCTGTCTGCACCCTACTCACCACTGTTGTTCATCGATGACTGGTCATATCTTTCTAGCCGGACCACGTTATCTGTCGGCTTATCAACCGCGTGGGTGTATCGCACATACTTGAACGACACATTCCAGTGTGTTTCAGGTGGCCTAACCACTTTTTGTTTGGTTTGCCAGACAAGAATGGCGGCAACGTATAATTGTAATTGACAATCTCTGCCCAAAGGTTACGAATACCAGACAAGCGGTCGTTTTAAGGTTCAGGGAGATGATCTCTTCGGAATAGGGCGATTCAACAGGTATTTCGGGAAACCGAGTTAAAGCGGTCGCTTGTTTGAAAGGCGGCTTTAGGGAATTTTTAATTATTTTATGTAATTAATTTGAATGCGTATATATTCAAAATAATGATGGGATGCACACAACGAGTAGTGAACAATTCGTTTTTAACGCTTTAGCTTTATACTAGGATCCGTGATCTAACAACTGAATACCGAAATGAGCTTGTTTTGTCACACACCATGCCTGCCTATCGGCCTCTCTGCATACTCATCTTTCGTTTCGGCGTCAACAGTGTTGACGTAATGGCTGTTCTTGTTCTTTTGCCGATTGAACAAATTCTGAAAGTAAAAAAACTGCTAATGCAAGTCCTTCCCTTTTGGTTTTCGCCCGCGCAATCAACTTTGCGTGTTCCATGTTGACCTCGTGACCTTCGTCTGCGCGGTGGTGCCAGAACTGTGATCTGGGTCTCACACATTTTCATTTCTACTATAAAGTTTTCGGAAGCATCTGCGTCCAGCAGCAACTCGTGGGAATGTATAGAGAAAGGATTTGGTATTCAAAGAGTATGCAACCTCGATGTGAACAATTTTCACGCATGTAAACGAACACCCATTACATTTTTCGGTGATTCCACCGCGACGAACCGAAAGAAATCCAAAATAATCCACGCTGGTCAAGTCTTCCCCCCTAATCCTGTCGAAGTAAAGAGGAGCTATTGGTTGGTGAAAAATTAGAAAAACCACCTTTTGCAAACAGAACACTTTTCAGTCATTTTTTTAGCACAAGATTTGCGCTGTAAGATCCGGTAACGTTCGAACAAAAGAGCAGTGGTGTGCTTATTATCAATATGCATGTTTTGAGTGTAGCGATTTGATGAGGTTCTTCACAAATTGCCTTGAAGAGAGGATGATAGTATACTGAGATTCAGGTGGCTGGGACACAAACTGAGGGCGGATGCCAGTTCGAAGGAAACCGTTGGTTTGAACAGGTCTCACTTTGCATCGCGAGCCTGTTGCATAGCTGATCAGACTGGGGACCGTCCGTTTTCGAATTTTGTTTCTGTTTAATCACTTCCGTTTAGAACAACCAGTGTTGAATCCGTTTGCATTTTGACTACTTCTAGTTCATCGAGTGTAATCGAACTCCGTTGGTCAGTCGGCTGGTGTGAGAAGCGTTATTGAGAAGGTAAGTACAAAACAGGTCAGCCATATAGGCGCCCACTGTTATTGATGGTAACTGAATCGGGATAGTAAGTTTACATGGTCGATCGCAGTACGGGTAATAACTATTTGGTTTGTAAGTTCTAAGCCGTCATTTTCGTCGAATTTATCAAAATCGAGTGTTCTGGGTCAGTTGGTTTTATCTTAGCCGAAAAAGATGGAATCGTGAAGCGAAGGGGTTAATCTGCGTTTGTTGCTTTCTTTGAGTTCTCTTGAAGGCAGATTCATAAAACTCATTGATGGGAGCACATTACACCATTTGGTAACTTCAGACAATTTATGAGTACACTAACAAGTCTGTTGATCACGAACGATGGTAAACTTTTTATGCTGTTCCGAAAGCTTTGTGGAACAACGGTTGAATCAATCCAGTGGATCATACAACTTATCGGGCTCCTTAATTCTGTTCGTACAAGATATGACACCTTCATAGCAAGGGTGGCAGCGGTAATCCCTGTTAGGGAAATCGCTGTTAGTTTCACAGGTTCGATTCTTGTCTTCCTCTATAAGAAATGCACATCAGTAGGATTAGTAGTTTATTGTTCCTGTGTGAACCGAGGCTCCATAGTCATTTCCACACACTTAACAGAACACACGCAGTTGACTGAATGGGGTAGAACTAGATATTACAAGGATATCCTGTAACTTTGGCCGGACAGCTTCACGAAGAAAGTAGACCATTTTGCCGTCGGTTTTATTAGTGCATCGTGTCAGTCAGTTTTTCCTCTGCGTAGTTGACGTAATATTTTGCTGTTAGCAGCCCGGGTGCTATAGAGCTAAGAAGGTTTTAATCGGACATATTGTGTCCAGTGTATACCCGAAGGACTAAAACCAGGAAGTTCGTGAGAGGGGGCCATTGCAGCTCTGCTGGCTAATTCTAATTGCTCAGGTGTTAGACTACTGTGGGAGTGAAACCTTTGCCTTTCAGGCACAAAAAATGGTAGGGACTCCGGTGGCGAGTTTGTAAGCTAAGGAGAGTGGTTGAAAATTCAAACCAAAGGGAGTTTCACCATAGGAGATTAGAAGAAACTATTCCAAATTCTAGAATTCAGCGCAACGACAGAATTGAAAAAGAAGTTGGAAAAACATTATGACTCAAGGTTCTGAAAAAAGAGCACTCGATTTAACAAACGACGGGGTATGTCGGTTAGTACTAATGGAATGAACGCAATCAAGTTGGTTTACGTTGACGGTTCCCTGTGGATACGTTGATGAGTTACCAGTCTGAGACGACTAACACATTCATCGCACTGTCACGCGGTCCAGTCATTGCCACATGTGGCGACTATCGTTCTTTTACGTATTACGCGCTGGAATCCCTGTCCGCACACCTGTCGCTCGTCGAACTTTCAAACACCTATCTGAGTTGCGTTCTTTGTGACGGTCTGGTTCATGGTTACTTCCTCTCATGGCCTAAGATCCTTATTGCGACGTCAGAGACATGAATAGCATGCTGAAATAGCAAATTCTTACGACTGAGGCTTCGTCCATCCACTTTTAAATACTAGTGGAACAGCCGCTTCAGATTTTGCTTCTCAGGTACCTGATGTACGTGTTCTAGCCAACGAAGGTGGCTTAGCGTCATTGTGGGTTCGGTCTCTTCCATTAAGTATCCCAGTGTTCCGGACTAATCCGGTCACCTGGTTTCTCAGCTGCGCCTTGGACATTACAGATGAAGGCAGCTCAGGCACCACGTATGTCACCGATCTATTATCCAGGTCATATTGGCTTACAACTGTGGACAGTACCTCGGCCCTGTTGAAGATCATTTATCCACTCAACTTCAAGCTGCACGTCTTACAGACATCTTTTGGGACGTTCGAAAGCTGTACTGGCCTTGGGTTTGCGAGTTCCTAATTCGCAATCTACGGATAGATTGGTTGACTGATTACCACCCAAGTAGCGTAAATCTGAGCAACTATCCGCAATGTGTCCGGATTCCGAGATGGCACTTCCTTCCGAAGAAGGTGGAAAATTTATCCTACCTATCTTGGATTCAATCTAAGTTGGGCTTTAGAGGTCACAAAATCCGTTGCTGTCAGCTGCATTTCTTCTCTGTGCGCAAATGTTGCACTGCCATCTGCAAACAATAGCGTACGGATCTTCGAACTACTTAGCATTACACTTGGAATGTCAAAATGTCGGATATTCAGCACACGACCCTCTATGCAGTATTCAATTTGTACACCGATATTCGAGTTGTGCGGGGACAACCTGCGCTGATACAGCGTATTATACAGACATCATGAAACCCGTCGGTTCCGAGCGCACGTTCGGCGCGTTTACTTTTTGCATAAGAATAACATTCAACTTCCACGGCTTAGGTTCATTTATCTAAGGGCATAGTGGCTCCTAATTAGGCGTTATTTGTAGTGTCGAAGCCCACGTCGCGAAAACCCTCCGACCTATATTGTGTCGGGAGTAAGATTGACACTAAAGATTATCGACGCGTCTATTTCTGTGTACCGGGTCGTATATAACCAAAACTGACCCACAACTAATACACGCACAAGATCTGTTGACGCCGAGGGATGGGAGTGGCCACGAACGACATCGTGACAACGGCCTTTAGATGACACATCACCTCCTGAACCGCATTCATTCAATCGACCACCGGACGACAAGTTCCCATCAATGGCTCGATTTAATTTGGGTGCATGTTTGTTTGCAAGGTGTGGACGCCTTGATGTTGTATGTTTGACTATAGACGTAGCTATTTTTAGTGGTTAGGTCCCCTCGCCTTTCTTTTTTCTTCTCTCTTCTTACACAGAGTTTGCTTCTTCTTCGTGGTTGTGCTGCAGTTAAGCATCAGTGTGAACCACTGATGTATTGCTGTCTATGATGATTATGTGTGCCGTAACAGCTCACACAAAACCCTCATCCTAAGGAACAAACACCGATATTATTAGCTAATATTGGCCTTTCTTAAATCGGCAGACTTAAACTACTGGACATAATGAGAGAGAAACAATTCCACAGTGCTCTTGTTTGATTGACAAGGCTGCTAGTGATCTGATGTGATAGAGCAAACGCGGTGTAGCTGCAATGTACGTTCCCCTAACAATTTATGTTAAATGCTTCTTTTGAAGCTGTATTCTACAGTGCCTCTCTTTAAAAGAAACGCGTTTTTCAATATGTAACATTTTTTCAAACTTTATTTAATTAGTTCTGGGGAAGCAGATTTCCTAGAACTGTACACAACACTTCTGAAAGGGATGGAATGATCCGAGTCACCTTTGGAAAAAGCAGTACGGAAGTCCTCTTGAATATACCTCAATTTACTCCTAGACCGCTGAGCAGATAGCCAAAGTGAATAAAATACTTCCGTGAACACTGCTTATTAGATTGCCTTAGCAAACTAAAGTCCAGACCAGAGCGCTTATTAACTGGTCATTGGGACTTAGTTTGGCTCCTTTCCAAGTCTAGATAATTTGTCAGTATCCGGGCTGCCATGTGTCCACGCCATTGTACGGCAGTATGGTGTTAGTGGTGTTATGTCGATTAGCCTTGTTTGTTTTCTATTTTTCATTTCAGAGTGTTTGTAGATGTTACCATTGGTCACCCCTGATTTGGATCTCTCAGTGTTGCATGATAAGTACGTGCTGAGTATCGTTGCTTACAAGCGAGAACCACTGGATGACGTACCTCGTTATAGAGTATCTCTAGCACTCAAGTACCGAGAGCATTGTTGTGCCCCTAATATTAATCATGAGCGTGCACTGATTGTTCTTCCGAAGTGAGGTTATTTTATTGCCTATGTCGTACTCAAATCGATCAGGCTAGATAGGGTGGAAGTACTCCATCTAAGAACAAACATTTTCGTTCCGTATAGGTATTTCCTCTAGAAGGATCAGTCTAATATCTGTTCGATGAGAAGGCGCCGTGTATTTATGAAGCTTCAGCGTGAATGCTCCTTGCGCTTTTGTTTGTTGTGGTATTCGATGTGCATCCATGGGTGGCCACTGGATATTAAGGTATCACAAATAAGTTTGAACTCAACGCTTACTTCATTAGGTGTACTTGCCGTTCGTATTGTGTAGACTTCGAAAATGGAGCTAAAGACCGCTTTCATAGGATGGATCACAAACTGACAACCACGAGTTACAGTTCATTGCAAATGAGGTTTTAATATACTAGTCCTTCCTTTGATAATCCTTCGAATAGAGGTCATCATCTAGTAATTTGTTTCTTCTGAGTTTTGCATTCAAATTGTCCAATGGACTCATAGTTTCAAACTCGTTGGAATGTTTACTATTAAGATAGTTAGCACAATACTCTCCATACTAGTCATCTTTTTACAAAGGCTGTCTGGACCATCGAAGTAAAATAGAACAGTCATTTACGTAATAGAATCAGCGACCGAAAGAGATCACGTACTAAGTAGAGATATACATAACTGGTTGATAATAACCAGACCGAAGAATCTACCCGCAACAACGAGCCCAGCTGAAGATAAATCATCTGAAATTTCTGAGAAATTAGACAGAAAACTGTACGGCATCAGTCAGCGTGTGTTTTCATGTGAGTTTGCCAGTATTTCGCATGCTGGCGACCTTCAGAGGGTAGACAGTTTTCAAACGTCAACAGCAAAGGAAATATAGTTTCAATTGTGTTGAAAGCGGTGTGTTCTATAGGGTATCAAACTCTCCAGCAGTTGTTACATGTAATCTCTATATGATGAGATCCAGTACCTCGAACACATTTCATGCACATAAGAAAGATCCGAACGTTCTACTGTAACAGGTAGTTAGTCTCATTTTGAATTACATGGTATGTTATCGCTCAGCTGGATGAACCTATCCTGATCGATAGAAGTAGTTTGTAAGAGGGTTCCAGAGCGGAACCCGATCTTAAAGTCACTAGCTCATTTACCTCAAGAGTGTAGTCAGTATCTTCGATCATTGCACTACTGAACGCCGTATCCATGTTAGGATGTTCTTCCGGAACTAACAATGCGAAAGTGGATACATATGAATTTGCGCTAACAACAGACCATTCTGTATACCTTTTTATGACATAGCAAAGTATTTGGTTTTGCAGCTTAGATCACTTCTAAGCAGAGGCAGCTTTTGGCTTTCCTCGAAGATAGTCTTTATAGCGAGGGACTCACTGTATATTGCTCAGTGCACACATTGTTTCTGTTCATACGCATGACAGTGATGAGTCACAACTGTTTGGGACTAGTCTTGGTTGCAAATGACAGGTATTTCGATCGATCACAGTGAATGCAATATCATGCTCGCACCTGCCGCGTTTAAGTGCACGCACCGCGACACTATTCACAGTCACTAAGATCTAGCACTCCACAAAGCAGTGTTTTTAAATCAAAAAATGTTTTGCGTATGACTCATCTTAATATTCATCATTTCTGTTATTCGGGGATGACACGAAAACAACGGGTAATTTCCAGCACATATTTAACAAAACTCCGTATAGATGATCATTCAGTGAGGCTTATGAGTGCATAATCTGAGTTGGTTGAATCAATGAACAGTATTCCCTGCACCCGCCAACAGTGATAGAACGACGAGTTAATCAGGTAACGAATTGCTAATGACCTATAAATGTGCTTATTGTCCCGTCGAATTATGTTAGAAGGTGCCGCCTTCTACTTTGGAAATTTCTTCATCACCGTAACCGTTGATTAGAAACGTTTTTTGATCTTCCTTTGATAATATTTCCCGTCAGTGTTACAGTGAGCTGTGACACGAGCCAGATTACCACCTGGAGAGGTTCTGTGCTGTTTATGTGTGTTATTCTATGAACGGCAGCCTTGTTTTGACTGAGATAAAGATATCTTTCATTGCAAACTTAACTGTTATTTACTGCGCGCCACCCACTCACTAACCTGAATGAAACGCACCAGGCTCAAACTTTGAATTCGTCAGTTAGGTTTATCGTAATGGAAGCAGTGCTTCTTTTTCTGTTGTCTGTTTGTATCATTACGATATACCTACATTTCTATTGTTAGTGTAACAATGTATTGATTGTGACTGGACCAGTGCCTAGCTACCTATTTACTCTGGAGAATTTCCACCCTTTGTTTCTCTGTCAGACCGCAGACTGCCTGACTGCTCCCTACCAGTCGTTTCCTAGTACGGACAATCCCGTCTACCTGTACACATGGACGCTACCAGAACCCCGCGTTTTGGCCGACCTCTCCGGATTAGATCAACAATGTTTTTCACAAGCAAATCAAGCTTTTGGTTTGCTGTTTTCACAACCTATCTCAAAGGTGATAATATGTCATAAGTTATACTTTCCATCACGTCACAAAAATGTTTGTTAACCGATGGTTTATTATATCAGAGCTTACGTTCGTGACGCGAAGGTTAATGGTTCCAAGCTCTTTCTAACTGTCTGTTGCCCGATGAGTTTAAACATTGAGGAAATCAGACACAGTGGAGATGTTGGTTTGCAAATTACCATCATAAAACATATCTTATATTTCAGCTTGTGGTAACATTTGAGGGATAGAGAGACTTTCGCACGACATTAGGTTATATGCAGGTTATTCTACACACCGTATATGTGTTGCGCAAACCCTTAAACCTGAAACGATTGAACTCAGAGTAGAGCTACAGGCAATTTGCTTATAGCAATCGTCGGAACTAACCAGGCCGGACATGTGACTGCGCACACTGCTGAGTTTGTAATAACCAAGCGGAGCTGAGCATTGCTCCTAAACGACTTGAGATAATTATGTGGAAGAAAAATGTGATAATTATATCGAAAAAAATCTTTGAGAACACTCGTACAGCGGGTCAGTTTGTTGGAACCGGTGGGATCGTCACAAGCAAGGGTCCGGTTACTCGCATAGGCAGTGAATGCTTGTCGGTAAGCTCATTACCGTTTGAGTCTGGCTAACTTTTGACATGAAAGACAATGGCTCTGTGACTCTGTCGCTGTTTTCTTTTAGGTTAAAACGGATCCGATGCTTCAGTCACGATAAAGTCACTGGTAGCAAATGTGCTACGTGCTCGAACTCATGTTGTTTGGGGGTAACCTAGCCATGACCACTTGTTTCTATGCAAGACTAAATGAGTCCGATAACGACTCGGGAACGGCTCTACTTTGTCTTACAGGCTATACATTACACTTTCCATAGTGGCAGGAGGGCCATCCTAAGTTTGCTTGCTTCACTGTCTTGAAATCTCATTTTTTGTCGTCCCTTCACACTAGAGTGATCGGAGAATTTACATTCGTAGAACCATCAAGTCATCTGTTTGACAACTTCAACGATTCACACGGTTCGGCATTGGTACACTTGCCTTTGCCTGTCATAGCTTGTAATCAGATTGGACTGGAGTAGTTTCCTGATGAGTGAATGTTCAGCCAATTAAGGCTCACGCACAATCTACTGCAGACGGAATTGTGGTGGATCGGCGTCAACCATTCAAAAGCGGCAGTCAGCTACTGCACCGAATTTGTTTGTAAGAGGTGGTGATTAGAACGAGTTGTTTGAACTTGTGTCAGATTTAAACAACCGAATTGCTCGAGGTAAGATCATATGAACGTAACGACGAACGGGCCAACGAGATTACTCAATGCCGCTCAGACATCCGTTATTATGGTCTTCTCGATTTAGTGACGTGACATAGTTTACCTACTCAGACATGATCGCCCGTTCTCTTACTTAGAGGAGATGATAAACGCGTACATCAAATGGGTTGTTTAGAGTATCGCAAGAAATATTGTCGGTTACAATAAATCACTGTCGATTGTTTCACATTAATGATTATGGTAGATTGTCTGAACCTTTTCCGAATTCCTTGTTGATGTGCTAGGGAGACACTCAATATTCACTAAGGTGGCACATAAATGGAAACTTCTAGCCTCTCTGCGTTCTTAGAAATCAGTTAAGTTGTGCAAAAAGCCAGTTCTTCTAAAAACGTGTTTATCGGACAAAGTAGACATAGTGGACGTAGCAGAAAATGAACATATTGGAAGAACCGAAATTCATCCGTTTGTTCAACTTATCTGTGAAGTCCTGATCATAGTGATCGATCATAGTCGACTCCCATCCTTCCTGTCTAGTTGGTAACACTGTCCATTACTCATAAGTGAATATGACTGAGTGTTTAAATGTGATGATTCGACCATATCTAATGTGAATTCAGCAGCGCAGTGGCGGTTACAGTCACCTCATGAAGTGGTTGCAGGATTTGAAATCCTGATCGTAAAGTCGTTTATTGAGGAAGATTAATTCTTTTGCAGGTAAGCACTGTAGAATACGGCTTCAAAAGAAGTGTTTAACATAACTTGTTAGGGGAACGTACATTGCAGCTACACCGCGTTTGCTCTATCACATCAGATCACTAGCAGCCTTGTCAATCAAACAAGAGCACTGTGGAATTGTTTCTCTCTCATTATGTCCAGTAGTTTAAGTCTGCCGATTTAAGAAAGGCCAATATTAGCTAATAATATCGGTGTTTGTTCCTTAGGATGAGGGTTTTGTGTGAGCTGTTACTATATATATATATATGCTCCCGTGATGAATTAGTCTGACCTTGCCTGTCGACTACGCCTGCCACGACCGAACTTTAAGGACAATCTCTGTGACCAATCATCTGCTTTCATTGTTTGCGTTTCTTATTTTAAGATGTGAATTTGGTGTAGGGGATCACATTTTGGTCAGTTTGTGTTTCTTGCATCCCAGTGGTTATTTCGCATGTCTCCCATCGTTTTCAACGCAAAATCTAATTTCTGTTTGGTGTACGTGTTCCTAGTATTACTCATGTGTGTTTGTTTTAGTCCCTTACTACCAGATCCTGACTTTTCCTCTCTTTAAAATCTAGAATGATTACGTCTGTCGTGTGCCTCTCTACTTAACCCGCGGTATGGTCCGAGCCCGTGTGCGTTACGTGAAGCCATTACGTTTGTCCTCTGATCAACTGGATCTTATCACCGCCGCCCATCGTGTGCTCGCCGAACTGTTAACCAATTTGGCCGATTTGTCACATGTGTGCCTTTCAGATGCCGACCGGAAGTTGCGCGATGCATTGCGAACCACGAATACCACCACGCTAACGGATTGTCTAACCAAACATCTATCTATACGAAATCGGTTTACTGAATTGACGTTCGATCCATCTGCTTCCAGGCTGCTCGCATTGATTACGTTCATTAGTTTACCGGGTGAGTTTGTGATTGTTGCCTTGTTCCGGTAGGTCTGAACCCACGATTTGTTCCACGGTTCTGAGCTTCTGCATATCGTTATTTTGTTGTTTTTGACACTTTGAAACCAATCGCTGTTTGGTTTTACGTGACCGATGGAATCCTTCGTGAACTGAGTACTGTCGTTCTTGTGATTAGGTTGGAATCGAGGTTGTACTGAACACGAAGGGGTTGCTAGCTTTGGTCGAATAGGTCTCAGTTATTGATCATTTATTTGTCGCGTAATTAAACACTTCGATCAAACACGTCTGTCTCTTTAATCTGCATCTACCCAGACATTGGTTCAGCTGCTGGCAAAACTGTATTGTGGATATCATGATATTTGTTGTCCGAATTCGACTTGCTGATCGGCTGTTTCATTTGTTAACTTCTCATGGCCCATTTCTAGTGAGTTCCGGATTTCAACATGGGGAGCGCGGAGACCATTCTGTTCAACTCATTCGTGGACGAAAGTAGACCATATACCCGTTATTTGTGGGTAGCACTATTTCGTCAAAAGGGGTCACCCACTATGGAGAACACACTTTGACTTATACCGTGGTGGTGCTATTATCCGTTTCCTCGTGTGAGTGTCGGGCGATCGTTCACTCACCGTAATAAATTGTTGGTTGAAAATTGCCCGAAGAGGTTATTGGAAGCGTGTATCCAAAGACATTGCTTAGATTCCGTCTGTAGCTTAGTGTAAACAAACACTGGACGTACATCTTGAAGAGTATATGCTAGAGATTGACGGCTATTTAGTGTGGTTCCCTTCTTACCTGATGCCATTCTTCACATTGTGATAACTCTACCGCCTTTTCCACGGTTATACAGCGTATCAACTTCGTTTCCTGCGAGTTTGACATGTCTCACACCCACTGTGACTGTATCCATGTCTTCAAGCCCATTGTATACCACCCTGGAAGAGTTTCGTTTCATCTTCACGAACTTGTTTGATTCGGTCTCCGTGTCTTGTTCTATAACTATTGACCTCCGAAGTGGACGGTTGTTGAAACTGACTTATTGCTGGTTTAGCGTATCATGGAAACCTGGTTACCATGTACCTTCTTTTTGCTGTCTTGGTCGAAAAGAGATCTGGGACGAACACGACTTGACAAGTTGGTGACGAAGTAAACGTGGGATGGCTGTACAGTTCGAACAACTTCAGTGGTTGTCGCGTTAACAACGTAAACGGTTTAGAAACATCCAACAAAATGTTGAAACTTTGAGGCAGACCCTAAAAATTCCGAATTTGGGGGGCAATACACGGTTAGTCTCAAGAGTCTGTTGCCGAAACGATGAAAAATTTCATAAGGTGATTGACTCACGATTCCGCTTTGTGCCTAACATTCGGGGCCTGGTTCAACAACTACATAGACATGCCCGGAAAATCAGAGTGATGCTGTGAAAACTGGGTACTGCAGACAAATTTATCAATTTCATTCTGCTCAAGATTTATGGGATCTACAATTTGATGGGGTCCCACAAATCCTGATCAATATATCTGACTAACGGTTCTCATTGCTCAGTGTTTGATGTCAATGCCTGAAGCTTGTAAAGAATGATACCGATAACTTCGTAGTAGTAACTCCGATGAGAGTGCTTTTTCACAACTGACCTCTTTATGTCAACATTTTTCTTATCTGTGACATATGTCAGCTTAAAATCATTAAACTCGTACAACTGGCTATTTCCTGCGATTCCAGCCCGCGATCATTAATCTTGTTAAGGATTCTGTTTGGCTACTTCCGTTTTTGTTTTCGTTAGTCAACCATCGACATCTAATCTGAACCACTTCGCTCACATATGTGTACTTGTTGCCTTGCCAACGGCCCTCCGTCGTATAACGAAACGATTTAAAAGTGTACATTGCCTGACTATTTAGGTTTTGGGTTCAAACCTTTTGTTTCCGGCAGCCTTACAAAAACGATAACGATGGTTGTTTATCTGAGCTTATATACCTCGTCACTCCGTATAGAAGACATAATATATGGGGATTATCAGCAGTCATGCATATCCTGAAAAATACCAAAACATCATGCGACAACGGTGGGGCGTTAATGTTGTTTTCATAGCTTCCATGTTACCCACTTGTCTCATCATATGACGCTAGCTTATGCACTGTGTAGTGACCATTTCAGAAGGGTTGACTACCTTTTACCCGGTTGCTGGCCGTGATCTTTGGGGTTGCCTCCTTCCAAGAGAATTATTCATTTGATGGTAATTGTCATTATCGTTGGAGTATTTGATGCAGCGGTATTTTCAAGTACAATTAACTTACTTACCAACGTTAAGCTGATTATTTAACATGGCTTGTCTGTGACGTGGGTCCGAGGTTTAAAGGCTCCAGTATCAATTTTCTGTGAAGGGATATCAGCTTCCGTTCTATTATCGTGAGAATGATGGTCATCTATGTGGTTGGAGTCGTCGTCGAAACTGATGCATAATTAATCTCGATGAGCCCCCCGTTTTGAGAACTCGTGATATCTTTAATTTTGCATCCGTTTTTATCTTATATTTTTTCTAACATGTTGCAGTACACCAAAAACTAATAAAGTACACTCTTTGCAATTTTGCAGGCAGGAATTGTATTAGGTAACTGACTGTGATGGATGAGAGACTGTTCTTGTGAGTGCTTTTCCAACAGGTATGTAGATGTTGAGTTCTTATACTATTGCTGCGGCCTTAGATACGATCTCATGTACGTCAAGATGGGGTGAACCATCTAGTATAGGATGCAATGAATCAGTGTATACATGGCCGAAACACAGCTGGCGCGTCTGTCGCAGTTTAGTATCTTCAGTTGAATATTGGTTTGAATTCTCGTTGACCGCTAGTCGACTGTGTAAAAACTCACAATGTCCTATTGAAGGAAACTGTAGGTCACCCCTTCAGATAGACTGAGCTGGTGAACAAGTGGTCCCACACCTGGCAAAAACAGTGCCGTACACATTGACTTACCTTTCAAAGGTGACACGCTAACAGAGCTCATCACACCAAAGCTCTGAACTACAGTTAACAGGAAACTTTGTACGGCCAAATTTCCTGTTCACTGTATTTTCAGTCCGATTTCGTGTCCGCGCTTAAGTGACAACGTTGTTGTCTCCGTGGTCTCGTTTTGTGTGTACCGTATTTGTTCTCTTGGAGCCAGTTACGTTGCTTGCATGACCAGACGCTTATCTACAGTCTTAACGATGAACTAACAGCCATGCAACAACGCCACACTGTCACCCCTAGTGAATTCTGATCATTTTGATGATGTGACGGAAGGCGGTTCGCTCGGTCTACCAGGTTAAGGACATCTGGTCGAGACGTAAGATTTTATGCACTTTGGAACCCATCGGAATTCACTTTTATACTCAATCCCTATATACCTATTAACGTTTTGTTCGGGCTGACCAAGTGCGCACTCTGTAAGCCTTCCAATGGTCCACTGTTCAAGTAGAATCTTGATCGACTTTTGACATTGACCTGGCTGACCTGATTAACTCAACTCTCTTCCGTCTACCTCATTAATGATTCCCTTGTAAAAGTTCAACGTATTTTTCTGATGGTTAATCATTGAAAATAAACGTGCTCTCTATAGTGATCAATTATTTATGTGTCATCCCGGTTGGCATATTTTAATCACGTTCTCTAATACGTGTGCGGTCATGTATCGCATAACTTCCAACAAAGGTATCAATTGAAAATGAATACAGCGTGTGAGAATTTCCTCACATATGTGTCATTGATTGTGGTTCTGCGACATGTGTGACAACACCTCAATCCTAAGTTCCATGGATTCTCGAATCTGCAACCACGGATATGTTCTTTACTTCCACGAAAGTTGACTTTGATATCGGTTGTTTGCTGCTGTAATGGAACGTCGTTGTTTGGTTGCCACTCTACCTTCCATGACTGACTTCAGATAGTATAAGTGAGGTTCTACGACATACAGAACATGCGTGCGTGTTAGCGAGTTTGATGGCGCGGAAACAATTTCGTACGGATTTGGTTCAGATAACTGTCCCTAAAGAGCTCGGAATCTCATTGTATTCAATCAGTAGTGCCAAATCATCGACTGTGAGAAACACCTAATTGACCATTACTCTTCATTCGAACGGGTCAGGTTTCACAATCATTTGATAGGACAGGACCTACGATTGTAGGACACACTTTCCATTCTGTAGAAGGATTCACTTGATTCTCTTTCTCTAAAGATGTTGTCATGTGCTATTCAGACCTTCTTCGTTTCATTCACACTTCCACTAACATTTATACAGCCACTCAGATAGACATAATAGTTCACCACCAAAAGTAAGCTTAAGCACAAGACCCGTCAACTTTTTGATGGTTGAACTTTTGGTAAGTAGTACCTTCGAACTACCCGCAGATCAGTGCAGCTTAAAGTGACGTTAGCGACGGAATCCAAATCGTGAAGCCTTTTTCTCCGAAAGGTCCTATATGGGCCAGTGATGTATAGTTTATAGAAAGCGACCTTATGGTCCCTACTGTTATCTCTTCTTTCGTCGAATGACGGGTGATTTTTGGATTAATGAACCCGATCTGTTAATATGATTGCGTTTACAATGTTGTAGATCTAGAAAGTCGACTTCTTATCGATATTCGGAAAATTGAATCCAATTGGAAAACTTAACAAAAAGCATGTAGATCAGTAATTGTGAGAGGTCATTCCGAATTGTTCTGCCTTTTCCCAATCCTATTTGAAATTCTTTGTTGACTGGTTTTTGCTTTGTTTCTTCTCTTTTATCAGACCTCACTGTCGACTTAGAAGCGGCCAGAGCTCTGGTACACTGGTCTAAAGTTCGTTCGAAATTGATTACAGAAGGCCACAGCACGATATCTCCGGACGAAGTGCAACACGTCCATGGGGTTCTGCCCACTTACCCTGTGCGATTAGGTCAGATTCCTGTTCAACACTGGGCTGGTGTAATTGTTCGGCCCTGTCATCTCCCTGATACTGATCCCGGTATGTTTGCCATTTCTGGTCCTAGCTCTCAAACCGGTCTACACCAAGTTCCTGCCAAGCTTGCCGGAAGTGTGTATGTTGCCTTGAACTCGAATAATGCGGGCTCCTCCAAGCTACCCAGTCCCCTCAACTCTGCAGTGGCCGGGCCGGTTTTATCGTACGTGGACTACTTTTCTATCTGTCATCCACCCGTTTGCGCCATGCTAGGTCGATTGAGACCGGAGCTGCCGTTAGCTTCCTGTTTTCGCTTGACTCGACACCAGAATGCTGCACAGGTTGTGGCAGGAATGCGAAAAAACGATAAATTAAACGTAGACAGATCAACAGCGCTCTACTTGGCCGATGCATGCTTTGTGCACCCCCTGTCCGCTTGGCTGTGGTTTCTGCTGTCGATTATACCAGTCGTATTGTATCAAACAACGCGTGCTCTTTCTGCTCTGCAACTGTTCAAAGTAATATCGCGTGGTTTACTGTGCCAGACCTTCCGGACTGATTTGAATGACGAGCACGTCGATCGAACTGATTACACCGTACTATTACCGGATCGTGTCGATGCACCCTGCTGCGTGCTCAGTGATATCAACCACACCACAGACATGGATGTGCAGGTTCAGGAGTGTACACCTACCGAAGATCGTCTATTGGACGAAAAGGCTGGCTCGGTTGTCGCCACGACACTTTGTCCCCATCCGAACGAACTTCTGGAACCTACTACCCTTCTTGCTGCACGTGATGCAGTCAACCTGGAACGACTGGAACTATTGGGTGACTCGCTGTTGCAGCTGATTGGCACTCTCACCGTCTACAGCAGTTCTTCAGACAAGGCAGACGAGGGGCAGTTGACTGCCAGGCGCATCCAGTTAGTTTCTAACTCCAACTTGTGCAGTATCGCTGCTCGTTTGGGTTGGTCGAATTACTGTACCGGACAGGTGTACTATCCACCGGATCACTTTGTCTTCCCGTGTTACACAGTCTCTCAGTTGGTAGGTTCGATGCTCCATTATCCGCGTTATTTTTTGTTGTTTTCAGTTACAAAAACATGCATTCTCTTGTATTCTAGGAAGCCACTTGTTACCCTAGCTGCATCTCTGCTAAATTGGTTAGTCTACTAGATAAAACTTGTAATATGACCTTCTACCTCAATAACGTTGACAGGGTTACTTAATGTTAATTATCACCACTTGATTTTTGAAGGTCTCAACATTTTGACCACACACTGTTGATTTATTCACTCACTGTATTTCGGTGGTATATCACTTCCGTTTTCTATTCGACATTATGTACGTCCACAACTGACCCATGAAGCAGTCTCCTAGTAACTCTTTTGGCGTGTTTGACTTTGGACATCTGCCCTCTTTTTTCACCTAATACACTGTTCTTCAACTTCACGCCAAACCGTCGTTCCCAGTCTTAACTGGACTTACGCAGCCTGCAATGTCCTGACCACCGACTCCACGTGCCAACTAAGCGTTGACCACATCGGACATTATATGCTGAGGCCATCAACAGTTGAGTAGGTGCTGCCCACCTGATTGCAGACTTCGTGATCACTGAAATCGCTGGCTAGAAACGACGTCCGAGGTGACAAGTTGTCACAGTTAATGACATGCTTTTATTCATCTTTCTCACTAGGCTTGTTTCGATCCACTTCTGTCTGTTTTTGACTTTTATTTTCAGCCATTTCGTGATATTGTTGTGGGAAACAGCAGGTCGCGTTCGTGACCTTTACGAATAAACGAATGAATGGCTGGTTCAGTAATGACCACTTTATATCGGAAAATTGTGATCGAATTAATCGTCCGTGGCGAAACGAACGAAGACCGTTAGTACCGACCACTACTCACTTGTTTCAGTGTACGTTTTAGCGAACTGTGATGGAACCTATTCGATTCACCGTCTATCCAGACCCGAACACAATAAACAATCTAGAAGCGGATCAATCCAACGGCGCTTTAGGATACAACACCAATCCTTGTTCTTGTCCCATGAATAGGAACTGCTTACTGCATTTAGTCCGAGATTTTCTCCTTATTACCTACGCGGGACGTTTGAATTCGGGTGCCTTTCATAGAATTATTCAAAGTCCCTAATTCCGGTTTTTACAAATTTGCGCTGCGTGATGGAACTTCTTTTAATTAAGCAACTGAGTCTTCATGCAAGTCCCAGTGAACTGGAGAAACGGGTCAGAAAATTCGAATTGTTGTACAGCATTCGTCGTGGTGTGAAGATAGAAAATAAATCAGCGTTCTTCGTTGCCTCTGGTGGTCGTGAGTTTTGTTCACTTGAAGAATCTGATCTACCCGAATGCTCCAGCGTCTGCCATTCAACGGATATGCGCTAAAGCGCGCGTTTCGAATCAGTTTCCAGGCCTCAGAAGTTCGATTCATTCATGCGTTCAATAAGCACGAGGTTTCGTGAGCTCTCTCTACAAATGCTAACGCAAGCTGGCCGTTTCAGTTTTGGTGACAAGCTAGAGGAACATGTAAGTGATCGACTAGTTGCTGGTAATAGTGATACAGATCTTCGAAGGATTCTGCTGACCAACTAAGATTTGACTTTCCAAGAAGCTCGAGGTATCTATGAAATGAATTATGATATGAATACCGTCGCTGCTTATTAGACCGTCGTACTGTTGTGACCGCAAAAGATGCTTGGTCTGAGAAGTTGTTTATTGCAAGATGTCCATCACAAGGTATGTGCAAGTATGGGACGAGGAACACAAACACTGTTTTGTACGGCTACTCGATGTTCATATCCTTGACAGTAGAGCAGAGACATTTTCCTTGGTGACAACTCACTCATAATACATAAACCTGTTCCCAATAGCCGCTTTTAGCTCCCGGTCTTCCTGGTATTGAGATCTGTCCTTTAGTTTCTTCGCGTACATGCCCAAAGGACACTGCCTGTGTTCCAGAAGGCCCAAATACACACTCATGGGAAGTCAACCGACGAACAAGTTTTCACGGCCTCTTCAAGTACCAACCATCACTTCAGAACCAAAGAGGATGAACAAATGTTTATCGTATGGTGCGTTACATCCACGATCATCTTGTCGATTCCTTAATGTTGTATACCATTTTTATGGTATACCTCGTCACGTCAAGAAGGTATACAAAGGCTAGAGATAGCACACGAGTTAAGTTGAAATCACAAGTGCTATAGAGTCGTCGACTTCTGCTTATATGTTGCAGCTGCATTTCAAGGCTCAACAGTTTATTCATAAGTGCATCAAATTTAAGACGGGATATGAGCATAACTTCATTGTGAACACAGGAAACAGAGAGGCCATTGTTTCGAAACCACTACTAGTAGATCATATGTCGCCTAATGTTCAGCTGATTTCAGCGGCGGTTGGAATTCGTGGAGTTATTGGTCAATATTTGGCTCTTGTAAATAAGGCTGATTGTTGGTTATGGTGATGAGCTGATTCCGGTGCTATTCTTGATGCTAGAAAGAAGCCCAGTCACCTCGGGATTATTGACTTTGAAACAGTTCAGTTGAGGTATTTCACCAGTTGTTAATTGCAAGAGTTGTCCTATTAGAGCATATTCTACCCATTTACACAAATAGATGGTCAGAATGTGCACATAGTACAAGAGGAATGAACCTAGAGCCAGCAAGCCTGCAGATACAAGGAACTCACTCTTTCGGAAGCACCGAATAATACTTTATGGATTGAGAGAACATGTGCGCGATGCACTCAACAAGCTGAAAGATGTTAGTATATTCATGCAGTTTAACTGGTCCGTATGGGCCAGGCAAATCGTTGTTGTTATGGCGGAGGACGGATCTGTTGCGATTATAAATGGACACAGAATCGGAGATTGAAAAAATGCGGGGCGACAACTGAGCAGTCATAGGATTTTATGAAAGTCGCGCATGGTAGCAACGTGTTTTCTAAAATCGACCTAACAAACGCATACTCACAGATTCCATTGGGATCCTATTCCAAAGTGCTTACTACGATTGTTTGTACGCCTTGTGGGGTTATTTCAGTACAAGTTTCTACAATTTGGATCACATGTCCCAGCTGGAATATCACAGGCTGCGCTTGATGAAGCAATTGTCAGTTCATCAGGAGTACGCGCATATTAAGTTGATGTAATCATATATGCAGACAGTGCGGAGGAGCCTGATAAAATGTTACCGCTTGTGGAACAATTTGGAAATAGAAACTGCCGTAAAGTCTTCTAAGTGTGTTTCAAGTATGAGAGTTAAGTTCTCTTGGCTTCACCATATGGGACAAGGGATACATACTAAACCCTGATCGGTACGGAGGTTTGGTTGACATTACATCACCAAAGGACCAAAATGAGTTGTGATCATTAGTGGGCTGTATTCAATACTGTTCTCGTTTTATACTGAACTTCGCGACAAAAGCACAGCCATTACTTGCAGTTCAAACAGCGAAAATGTGGGCTTGAGCTCAAAAAGATGAGTCTTGTGCGAGAATTAACACAAACTGTAATTAAAGACCGATGTTAATCATATTTTTTCTGCGTGTTTAATTACTGCGCTGACCACAAATGCATCAAGTGCCGGCACCGTTACTGTTTTAAAACATGAGGAACATTCAGTCATTTGTATATCACGAACAAGGATTTTCACAAACAGAAAGGTGGTGTTAACGGTATTTCGGGCTGTCAAAAGATTACGCAGATATCTGTTTGGTACTAGATACAAAATCAAGTTATCAGGCTCTACTGTACTTGTTTCATCCGCACAAATCATTTGCTAAATAATCGGCGGCAATGGTACAGCGATGAACTCTAGTCCTAGCAGCTCACGACTATGAAATCATCCATCATCATCGTCAACAGATTCCGCAAGCATATTTCCTTTCACCATATTTGAATTTCTTCAACTGCTGAGGTTTGTTTCTATGCTTCGTTCGCCGTTCCAATAAGTCAGATAACCTGATCAAGATAACCGGAAACTTATAATGCAATAAGTTCTGTGATGACCAGCGGTTGGCCATCAGTGATCAGGTGGAAAAGATTGACGTGACTAGCAAACATGAATGCAGTGACTTCTTGAAGGAAAGGGTTGTGATGGAAACCTATTCGATTCACCGCTCACTCAAACCCGAACACAATGGGCAATCTGACAGCGAACAAATGCAACTTTGCCTTAATGTGAACATCGAAATTGGACAAACTTTCCACTTGTATCCTTCTTTGTTCGGCAGGTTTTTCGTTCCGTATTTGACCAATCAAAATACGGCCCGTGACATTATGTTTTATTCATACCAGCTAGTAATGGCATGTAATTTCTTTAATACTGATGTACATTTATGAATGCTTCTTCTTGTTTCATGAACAAGAACTGCTTCCTGCAACCAATCCGATTTCCTTCTCTTATTATTTACGCGACAAGTTTGAATTCGAGTGCGATTTTCAGGACTATTTGAAATCCTTAATCCCGAGTATTACACGAACATTATAAACATGGGAGTAAAACCACCTCCTACAACTTCCACAAACAGAACAGGAAAAATGGTTGAGGAATGCAGATGATGAATCGCCGAGATTGACTTCAACCTTCCGTCAGACTGACGTGGTCAGCCGATCATACACACATAGCCCATCCTTCCCTCCGTAATACTTGTGACGTCTACGCAATCCATGTCCAGTAAAGTTACTGTACTTATGTTTTCTAATACAGAGCCCGACCGGACGAATCTTGATTCACTTTACGCCATCGTTGTGAAAGATTGTGTGTGATGGTCAAAAATCAGCCATCTATGATGCAGCAGTCTTACCTTGTGTGAACTGATTCATTTTGTGCTTGCTTGGTAGACTAACGGTGCTAGTCTGACTAAACTTTGAGGACAATACGTTGAACATGCTATCCGTTTATTGTTTTTCTAATATGAATTCAGAGTATGTGAGTTAATCGTGTGTATGCTCATCAATAGTTGACCACACAATAATTGGCAGGTATGTGATCAACTGGCTGCCAATTGATTTTGCGTTTCGTTGTCACCTTCAGATGCCAACCATTGTTGCACAGCACTCGTCCAGTTTGATTGACTTTGTTCATCTTCGCGAATCTACCGAACCCGGTGCAATAACTTCCATCAGACGTAATTAGGTGAAACATTTTTTGCATGAAGAAGACAGTTTAACCATAGCTCTTGTTTGTTTGGTTTAAAGAGCCGGTAGTACTATAGCTAAATGTTATTTATATACTGAAGAAGTTCGCTTTTCACCTATGCACTACATGGTGTTTGCTGTTCCGAGACTGGTCCGGTTACATTTCAAAGGCTAAACGGCGTCCACAGGAACTTTCGTGATGGCCACCGCTCTAGCAGGCAACGATATGTTTGATGATCGATGTTAGTACCACTTTGGTCTTTCGAGCCAGACTGAGTCGATCGCGTTTCATTTAATCTCATTCGGTTATACTGAATATTCCAAGGTATTTTGTAGAAATAGTTCCAAGGGCTTCGTTAAATGGAGACCTTTTTGTACTGAAAGCAGGTATCCTGGAGTGTGAGCGTGATAGTTGGTTATAGACATAGGATGATCTTATTGTATCCCGACATTTGATACATCGTCGTAAACAGATCAACCGCCAAGCAACGATCATGATTTTTCTTCTGTCTCAAGACATACAAGCAATCTATATGTTGAATTAACTGAACGGAAATTAACCAACCATTACCAAGCATTTATTTAGTCAGATAACGTAGCATGCGGTGTGATACGGACTGATAAATCACGAATACACACATATCATGGATTTGGTTTGTAACAGTTTATACATGTATTTGTTTATCTTATTCTTTCTCACCTTTAGTTCACTCCGTTTTTTTACAGCTCTGGCAGTGAACTATCATCATAAACCACTTAGGTGACGGTGGCGATGATGATGTTCCTCATTTCTGTGACTGTTAACCGCTTATTTGAGACATTAGATTAGTGACAATCTGGTGTATCCAGAGTTGACCCATGGTTATAAATGATTACAACCAGTATCAGTTCATTTGCCATTATCAGTTAGTACTCACAGTATGTGAAAGGTCCGTGCCATCAGACCTGCTAGTTCTGTATTCTGGCATCATTCTTCCGTCTCTTTTGCCTCATCAGACAACCAAAGGTGATGGAGACTCTCGTATGTTTGTCAGGCTGACGGACAAGTCCCTGGCCGATATGATCGAAGCCATAATTGGCTGTTTCCTGCAACATCTCGGTCTCCCAGCTGCATGTCGATTTTTGGCCTATTTGGGTATTTCACCTAATCACATGAACCGGCAATTAGACGAGCCAGACTTTTACCAACCTGCTTGGTCTCCGTGGTGCCAGCTACTGAACGACCCCATTTATCCTGACAATCAACCCCGACCTGCATCTGCACTGCAGTCATGCGATGGATCGAGACGTCGGCCACTGTTCTGCTTACTGCAAGATCAATCTGTCAGCTCACCTGATCTGCTTTCTACAGAACCTCCGGTCAATGGAGCGGTTGCAGATATTGTAGACTACTTCCGATTACGCCTGTGTGGGCTTCAAAACATTTTGGGCTATCAGTTCCAAAATATCAACACACTGATTCAGGCGTTGATGCACCAATCTTCACCTTACGTCTCTTTGTTTGGGACATACCAACGGTAGGTCTAATTTTTTACACCTCGACTAACCCATCACTTTTGGATAAGTCGGCATGCCATTTATGCAGAAGTATGCACTCAAAATATCTGGCTTTTTTGCACGTTTATAGGGCTGTGATTTTGCTAATCACGGCAAAACCGGGAGGGTACCTTAAAAACTGTTTTCGGAGTGTATTGCGCATAACGCTTTCCTCATTTTCGTTAAAATTCCAGCTGATTTTTCTCGAATTATGAACTTAAGGTTAGTCTGTCCCATTCTGAATACACCCTTAGTGTATTTTCTAAACTCTACAGCCGTTTGGCAAAAACGGTCATCAAGTCCGTCGTGTCTTGTTATTCACACCACACTGATTTTGAAATTATGCATGCAGCCGTTATTTTTTTTTATGGACTCTATATCTTTTCTACCCTTAGATGTCTCGATATCACTTTTGCTCGATCTCGATATCATTACTCCGTGACTTGTTGTCAGTTCATGATGGTCCGAGTGGGATTTTCTGACAATACCGTATCACTCATCAAAACTAGAAGGTCCACACTAGCGTAGTAAGTAGAAAATGAAAAAGGATACGGAATCAATTTCGTTCCGTTTGAATCACATCTCTCCCTCCCATTATCTAGCGTACTTTAGCTACAGTGGCCCGTTGATGTTCACAAAGTGGACTCGGTTAATAGGTCTCCTAATGTAAGCCATCGCAGGACATTGGAACTTCCATATGATATACCGGTTCCCGCGTCTTACCCCATTACTATGTGGTATGGTTAGTTTTGATGACTCTCTAGACACACGATAATATCCGGCAAACCGTTTGCCATTTCACGTTTAAGTCGGTATAGAGAGAAAACTGGCACGCGAAATCGACATCTCAATCACGGCATGTGCCTCTTAGTTATACTACTTGTCCTTGTAAACATCACACCTGCTGTGATGCAGGATACTTTTTCTTGTTTTCAATTAAAGTGATGACTGTAAACCGCTGCCTCCGGTCGTTCTAACCGGGAATATACGAGAAATTCACTCTTGGTTTATACATGATGTAAAGGGATTGTATTAGACAAACACATTGACACGAAGTCAACCAGTTATTCACAGAAGGTTACGGCTGATCAGTGTCGACAACGCGAGCAGGCTGGTATGTCAGCGCGGTGACCAAGCAGGATGGCACGCTGCCTTAGCCTCTGATTTTGTTATGACGAGCATCGGAGTAAAACAAGTTGTTTAAGTGCGTCACGTGTTAAAGCAAACGAGCTACAAATGTAGCCGAGCTGACTAATAAGAAAGCCAACGCGTTGGCACCAACTGTAATTCTTTATTTTACTGATGCATCTGGTCTGTAAGATAGCCAATAGAAACTCAATAAAGTGATATTTGCTTTGTGCCACAAGGTCTGCTTGTGATTTTGTTCCGGAAGGTAGCGACTTTTCAACACATTGTGATATCATATCCTGTACACAGTCTGCCGACGAGGGTGAGAAATTTTTGGCTAATGTGGACGAGCAGGTGAACACATGCGAAGTGACCATCTAATGAAAACATCTTACTGCGTTGTTAACGTTACTCCATTGGGTTCACATAAACATGATAGGACCGCTGTCAGATAGTCAGTATGTACACTGTTTGTCATTGATTTAACAAACATGGAGCGTGTGTGACCGTTCTTGTATCTCACTGTTCGTTCCGGTCTGATACTTAGATTGGACTAGCTTATAAAAAGTGCACATTGTGGTTGTGTTGTGAACGATTTTTTATTTTGGATGATTGTGCGGTGATTTTCTGTTCCCGGACAAATATTTATACTCAAAATAAATGGAGTGAAATCCGAGTGGGGAGTCAAATTCCTTTTAGCCCAGTTGACATTGTTTGCAAATTGACGGTTAGACTGGAGAACATCCTTGTCTGTTGCTGTGTGAATTGGGTCGAACTCTTAAGCGTTGGAGAAATAACCGTTAACCTCGTTGGGCCGCTGTTTGTTTGCTTACGTTATTCCAATTAACTGAGGTTCGTTCTGCTGAATCCTGCTGCTGTTGTTTGGAGATTGTCGATCTCCGTTTCATCGAAGCAAGTTTTTTGTGTAGTATCTATCCTGTTCAGTCACACTCACAATGTGAACCATTTTGATTGCTATCGTCCTAAAACTTTGTACTCTGTTTAACGTTTCGTCTCGTGCTTGGGAGGTATCGGTGTTGATTTATCACGATTTCTTCACCAGTATTTTCCAACTGTGCTATCTGTGATGAGAAGTTACCCAGAAACAGCCAACCTCAAACGTGTTTTCTGTGTAGGACAAAAGTTTCTGTAGACAGGATCAACGTATTTGGAAACCACTAATCGCTTTGGTTTTGGTTCGCTGTGGTACAACTGAGGATTACTGTGACACCACGTGGGCACAATCGATGATCGCCCTGTCACCAAGGCTGAGGTTTCACCCAACGCTGCATACTCTCTACACACGCACCTAATGGTATATGTGCATTTCATGTAACTTCAATTGACCCAAATACGGCTGCTTTGTGGTTCCTTCCTTCGACGACTCTGTGGTACACTGCCTGCCCCACACCGATATTTGTTAGCTGTTTCTAACGCAGAAATTATTCCGCTTTATTGCGCAAGTTGAAAGAAGCCTTGTGAAACCATTGATTCTATTCTAGTGTCAAGTCGTTTTCAAATAATCTAGGATCTGCGGAGCAACAATGAAACTAGTGTGTGCGGTGCTGACGACACTCAACAAAGTGGATGTAGCTGCTGGTGGTCACTAGGACCAACTGTTTGCAAAAACCTCCCTCAATCCTTTCTGAGTGGTTGCTTGCTTGTTTACCGATTAATCACAAACGACTGATCGATTTCTGCCCATGAGGAAAAAAGGCACAACAGCTAAGGAGAGTAAACGTCTTGTATGTGTGAACATATTCTCGGTTGGAAGTGATAACATTCAAAGCAGCCCATTCGAACGGTGGACGGACTCCAATTTCTGTTTAGTTGTTATTCTTTATCTCTCCTTCTCCATGTCTATCAGTTGTCAGTCTAAAGTGGACGGTCAATTAACATTAACCTTTTCTCATTGAAATCGATTACGTTTATTGGATGTGATCAGATAGGCGGATGAGAGCCTGCCCGTGTGTCCTCGTTAGTTTGTCTGAACTCGGGCTAAAATAACATGGTTGACGGATGATTAGACGGAAGTCTTACATTCTTTGCCTCATCTCAGTTTAACTACTGGGCAAATTTGAAATATTGAATTTCCTTCATCCCGTTCATTAAGACGGCAAGAAAACATGCATTACGAGATGCAAACATTTTGTTTATTCTCATCAGTCGATTACATAAAACATTCGGTCATATAGGTTAAGGGCTTAGCGACAAAACAATAAAATGAGCGCGGGTCACTATACCAACACTCGAACAGAAATTCGGCGTCTTCGATCGCGAAACACCTAATCGTAACAGGTCGTGTGGTTGACCCTGTCATTTTGTTCATGGTCCTTTTGCGTAACCGCAACCGCTGTTGGCGTTCTCCGAAGCATTGTTGATCGAGCGTCATGCACCGGCCCTTTGTTGGCAAAAGGTGCTGATGCAATCAATTTCGTTACTGTGGCAGTGAACCCTGATTGCTTCCATGTGATGTTCGTTCATTTCATTGTTTTGTCGCCGCACCCTTAACCTATATGACAGAATGTCTTATGTAATCGATTGATGGGAATAAACAAAATTCTTGCATCTCGCAATGTATGTCTTCTTGCTGTCTTAATGTACTGGACAAATGAAGATGTAATCAGGATGGTTTGAGACACGAAATTTATTCCATCCTCTTAACTCATATCACGCAATCCCTTTGGTTCTACTTTCGACCGTTTATTCTCAGACGTTGTGATTAGCTATGGTTTACTGTCGAATACCGCCTTTCTCCCTGATCATCATGTTCTTTTGTACTGTGACCAATTCAGCAGGGAGCGATTCATCTTAGTGATAACGAAGAAAAAGTAGCTTTTTTGAGCTAGTTCTGTTTCATCGGCACCATGCAAACCGTGAACGATCATACCACGTTTGTACGGTCTTCCCAAAGTTCATAAGTACGGAGTGCCACTAAGACCGATCCTGAGCATGTACAATTCGCCATATCATACCTTAGCCCAATGGCTAACGGTGATATTAGAATCGATCAAATCACGATTGACTCCTTTCAGTTCAAAGGACACCTTCGGCTTTGTAGACCCAGTCGATTCATTGAATATCGGGAACGACAACACGTCCTTGGATGTGACCTCTCTGTTCACTGATGTACTGTTGCAAGAGTCTATTAATTATCTCTGTACGTATATCGGGAACAGTCGAACTAATGTCGGAAGTTCGAATGAAAAATCGAAGGAACTATTAATATTTTGCACTTACAATGCTCAGTTTCAATTTAATAGAAAGTTATAGAGACAGAAAGACGGAGCAGCAATGGGTTCGCCTGTGGATCCTCTACGCGCAGATATATTTATGGCTCAACTAGAGACCACTGAACTCAATCACGTCGTAACTAAGTGCATGCTTTGCAAGCGCTCTATGGACGACATTTTTTGTCTTATTCGAAGTGATGATAATGTCTGTGTCCTAGTGGTTGAGTTCAGCCAAGCACACCCGATTGTAAAGTTCACCATCGAGTTGGGACATCATGGAAGACTCTCCATCCTAGACGTTGAGTTGCTTCGTCGATCGGATCGAACAGTTCAAAAATCCATCCATAGAAAAGAGACGTAGACGGGTCACTACACACACTTTCACAGTTTTATCCTTCCGAAATGCAAAAGAAATTTGGTGCATTGTCTGGTGAACAGAACGCAAAAGGTTTGCACACCGGACACTCTCTAAAATGGAGTAATCTATATTCGAGAAATATTAACTGAAAATAGACACCCTGAGACATTCATAGATAGGTCGATTTTTATCTGTCTATCAAATAAGGATGAAATAATTGGCCTTGAACTTTCAAACGCGATCGAGATTGCATACCCCGCAGTAAAACCTATCGTTCGACACCTGCTCAGCGCTGGTGCCACGCCTCAAGGATAACTTACCCAAATTCTGTTCGTCTTTTTGTATCTACCCTCTCATCTGTTGTTGTCAATCCCGTTACGTTGAGAGAACCACGGGGCGGCTATCGGAGAACGTTCATGAACACCTCTTTAAATTACTGATAAGTTGTTTGGCGGATTTGATAAGTTAGAAGAGATCCATTTGCGAAAAATCTGGACTTTGGCTGGATTCGAACCAGCGACAGAAACTACATGCCCAAACGCGGCAAGCGCTCTACCAGCTGAGCTACGAAGCCACGCCGGAAGCTCAAAAATTTCACATTTGGACCTAGTTACCCACCCAACCTCTTTAAATGGTTCCTCAACGGTTCGAAAAATCCCAGTGCAGTCGAACTTCACTTAATTGACCCTGGCCATCAAATAAATCCAGATGAGGCTTTCCCAGTCATCCTGCTCCAGAGCTGTCAGAGTGCGACTGTTATCAATAGTCGAGACTATTGCTTTCAGACTCCACGACCCCTGTCTGTGTGCCCGAAAACAGTTCGTACAAACCCTCCACCTTCCGTGGCTATTTATTCCACCGAAGAAGCGTAAACCACTTCACACCGATGAACGCCTGTCTCATGACAAGCATGCGTGACACACTGACGCTTTCATCAACACTCCCACTCTTCTCCAGTAGACGGTGATTTCTAATGACCTATTTGATTTGTTATACTTTTCATAACTTACCCACAATTACTCTAAGTAATTGTAAGAGCTTGATGAGAATTACCGAAAACAGCTGTTTAGAAAAGTGAATTCTTATTCATACTATCGAAATCTGAAGAGGACAGCTTGTGCTTTTCACAACAGTAGTACAGAAGCACACGTCGTGCATACGTTCCCTCGGTTTGTATGGTGCTGGTGGAACCGAACTATATCGAAGCAATCGTTTGTCACTCGACCGGAGATTACTGGCACCAACTGTCCATAAATCCTCTTTTGGCCTCTTCTGAGGTCATAGTGGACGTTTGCTAGCTCGTGGCTGGCTGCTCGATCTAAGCTTCCGAGAAATGAAAGTGTGATTGTTATAGAAAGATTGGTCCCTCTCTCTCTCTGAACGTTCTGTCGACCACTTATAGTTTTAAGCGTGAGATTTGTTTGTCACGTCAAGCAACTTCGTCCTGCTGAATCAGCTCTTGACGTTATTTATTTTACCGCAGTTGAATCTCGTAGGCTCCAATTGATTGTCTCAGACTGCGACTAGGTCTTATCATCTTTCCCTGTCTGTCTCAGTGTGTTGTAGTGTGTCTTCTCTATCCCACTTTATAGTTTGTAATGGTGACTTCCCTCATCAATTAACATTGTGGCCGCCCTACCGTTTTCGTACTGTATGAAGTTACGTTGTTAGTTTCATTGCGGTAGCATTTTAAATGCATGCATCATGATAATGCATGTAACCCCCGTACCCCGAAACCTTTCTCGCCTTCTTTTTCATGTTCATCCCATCGTCTTCTTTCAGGCTTGAATTTCTCGGGGACGCCGTCCTGGGTTACGTCATCACTACTTGTTTGTACAAGAAGCACGTCGACTTCAATCCGGGTAATTTTTCCTCCATTTTGCGAACGTTTTCTAGCAAATGTTCCTTTCACCAGCTAAATTACTTGCGAAAGACTGTAAACGCGAAGTGCGATTAGTGACTTCAGCGTGCCTATTCTCCCTCAAAAACTCAGTTCAGGCAACACGTTACAGACAGTTGACCACTTCAACGGTCTACAGGTTTTCCATCATTTATCATTCGTGTCTACATTGTTCACCTATGCACCGGGTTAGTAGTCAATGTGCCTGCTGTTTCTACTCGATAAACACACGGTGTGTTAGCATAACCAAAGTGAGGAATGCTTTTCAAATTGTATACACGTCAGTGTACCAGGACGTTGTGGACTGGACAACAACAGTACTGACCTTGTCTGAGTCTGTGTTTCACAAGAACTTTTGTTTTAGGGTAATGTATGCACTAGACATTCTTTGGTTGTTACGGTTATCTCTCGCATAGATTGCACTCACTGCACATCTTGCAGAAAATCCGGATGTATTATCTGCTGGCTGGGTGCGTATACGTAGCATGTTAAAAGGTTTGGTAGACGAATGGAAACGGCCGACCAACTATGAGAGAGACTGTAGGTTACACCATCGTCGTCCACTTTACCAGATGGTGAATTAGGCGGTAGAATAACAAAGGCATGCGCTGTCTTTGCTGTCCATAAATTTTGTAACTTAGTATGCACAAGTGTCTGTTTCGTTAACCAATATTTGAGGACTGAAGTGATTAGCCTAAACATTCATTGTGACAGAAAGGTGTTGCAATTAGCGTAACGGAAAATATGTGCCCAGTGGTGATCAGCTTTTTGATGTTTCGATAAGTGAAGCTTATTCCAGTGAGTCTGAGGGTAGAGGGGATAGGAATCATTTCACAAGCAAGATCGCACACGAATGACGTGCTGGTTTGTGTACTTGGGGCTGTCGTGTCGTTCAACGTTCTACGCAGTATTGAGTTGTCATTTGGCTTAATGCGTCGCGTTGGGGGTTGCAGTACCTGCGTACGTGATGTAGCCAATAGTCACGTCCAGCAGTCTGTGGGATAGTGTGTGGCAGCACCGACATTAGCGTATCTTGATTCAGTAGCCATGTCGGGTGGTGATCGAATAAATGTTACAGTTCAATCGACTTGTACGGCAAAACATTATAAACCTCCGAATCGTGTTAAAGTGTCAAATGCATGTCATAAGGGTTACCAGTTTGGACGTGTACATAACAGGGCTAACAGGTTAATTGGCGAGGTTGACTCTAATGCGACAGTTCGCGTGATTGATAAACGATCGGTCAGTTTCGAATTAGGTCAGTAAAGTCATCACATTGACAAGATATTCGACTGTCGAACAACTGTGACTTCTGTAACGTTCTTGAAGCAGATTGAGTGCTGGATTTTCTCGCGAAGGATATCGGCGTTCCTTCATCTGTTGACCAGTGTATCATCCACGTATACGGCACTTGTAACAAAATCCTTCACCACACGACCTATTAGCCAAATAGTAAAAATGTCGGACTGGTGATAATTGCCATCGTATTTTGTGAGCCAGCTAAATGGCTGTTAAATTGAACGTCAAGTAGCCACACAGTTTCTGGTTATAATGCATCAAAAGACGATCCAGTACTGCCGAACTGTATAGGAAGCCGAAAGTTACGTTCTTTTGGTGAAGATTTGTCATTTTCACTTTTTTTCATTGAACAAACAGTGCATGCACATTGCCGCAATGTCTTTTCTATTCTCTTTTCCCCACCACAACAGGCAAATTGACGGAATCCCGCTCGAACATTGTGAGTAATAACAGTTTGGCCTGTGCCGTAGTTGAACACAAGATTCATTCCTATATCTCACACAGTCAACCTGCAATCGATACTGCCATCTCGTATGTGACGTTTCTGCTGGACCGCACCAGCTCCTATTCAGAACAATTAGAAGTGAGTTATTGAAGCTTGTTGTCTGAGTGGTAACGGTTTTTCTATCAAAATGCTTATCATCAGAGATGTTTAACAACCTCGTGGCTTTTAACGCACATACGTAAAATTTTGCTTAAGTTTTGGTTGCTCCGTTGAAAGCCCTACTATCTTTCGTTTTATAAGATTCAGCCGTTTGTATATTGTATTCTTTGTTTTCTATTGCACATGACAGCTACTCACGCAGGAGGTGCTCAAAGGTTTGCGTGTGAAGGCACTGGCCGATGTGTTCGAATCAATCATCGGTGCGATTTTCGTGGACAGTAATGGCAATCTCAGTATCGTCTCTGATTTGATTCGGCGTCTGCTCAGTGAGCGTATCGGTAAGGTGGCCTGATGACTATACATCTCATCAGATTATGTAATCACGTTTGCGTTACTGATACTAACTGCTGGTGTACACTCAGTGAAGTGACTACACAGTGTGAGCTATTTCTGTATACCCGCACT
>LUCH01005814.1:0-31648 GCA_013368495.1 Paragonimus heterotremus | reverse complement strand
TGGGTATAGTCGACTTACGGCGTATTCCGCCAGATAAAGTATGCAGAAAGACTCCACTGGTCCGTATAACACCGATTGCCGCATCAACTTAGCTATGTGAAACCATCAAACGACCGCGCAACAAAGGTATACGTGGTGACCCGGGTCCCACCATTTGTATGTAAAAACAGTTGCCCGGTCGAGGCGGTCACTATCATTATCATCATCATAACAGCCATGAGCCTAACCAAAAGGTACTGTGGCTCGGGCCGCCGCTCCTCCCACCAGTGACATAGAATATCCTGGAAGAAAACGTTACTAAGAAAGGCAAAAGTTAATAACAAGAGACTAAGAGGATGAACTAGAAATAGTATGAATACAGGTACGCCATTGACTGCGACACACCGCCATCTCGGATAGCATCTCTAACTAGCGGTTTGAGTGATCACGAGGACCCCATCCAGGCAAGCGACACCCGCCCACTTTGCTCAATGGAGCAGTCAAGGTCTTCATATTTAGTGACCACGTTGTTGGTTGACCACCACGCGGTTCTACCCAACTGTCGGCGGCCTCAGCATATAATGCCCGGTACGGTAAACGGGTCGTTGAACACAAGCTGGTCCGGTTACAACTAACAGGACGGATCATTGTAATCGAACACTTCAAACAACCTGCATCTCAATCGCAATCGTTGAAAAAACGATGTCAAGGCGAGAATACGTGTGTATTTTTTCGACGGACTAAACGCTGCTCTGGAAACACACTGGTATTCACTATCATTAGCAGAGGACTTATTTGCCAGTTGGACAACCGCCGATATTTCGCCAAACTAGATTTAGTCCACCTTAGTCGCAGAAGAATCAAGAGAGCTGGTAGTGGTAAATACACATCGGGTGTTATACAAGCATAATCGCTTATTGTAGGGCAGATAATCGGTCCCTGCTATCTCCGAACTTATGCTAGCTGGAATCAATGGTGTTGTTGTTTACCCTGATATCACCACCGTTATGAGCACCGATTAATCAGAACTGTATCAACGATTGGAGCGAGTTCTGTAGCAGATCAAACGGTACCGGTTACGTTTAAAAACATATAGCAAAGTACCTTGGACCCAGCATCGATGAGCACCGACGTCGTTTCTACACGGAGAACATGAGCGCTATTTTGGAAACGTCCTTCCGCTACATATCAGTACTTTACGCCGCCTTTGGGAACGATCAGTTACCAATCAAACCTTCTCAAAGTGAAGCAGCTAAGTGCACAGGTGAGTCCCTTGCGTAATAAAAATGCATCGTGGATTTAGTCGCGCCAACGACAGGAAGATTTTGGTTGGACGAAAGCAATATTATCTTTGAAGTAACTCCTGATCTGTTTCAATGCATTGAAAGAGATTATTATACCATCAGACATATCAAATTCGATGTCGGCGCGTTGATCCAACACATTCCCGTGGCAGGATATGCAGGTCGATCGGCATCTGTTGCAGAAGATAAGTATAGTCAGGTCGGGAAAAAAGCGCCTGCAAAAATTCTCTCGCCGTCGATATTTTACAAAATGTTTTCAGATCATTTCACGTTGCTGACGGATCACAAACTATTGTTGTCAATTTCCGGACCTGAAGAGTAGTTTTTTGTAATACTTATCGACCACAGCAATGGGCGATGATGTGTGGCACACCACCATTCTGGCTGACTTCAGTCGCCAGCAGCAAATGAGGCAAGTCTCTGGTGTGTGCGCGAAAACGGGACTGGGGGATCGCCAAGTTGAGAGTTATGTAACGAAAAATAGGAAATTGAGATTGATTAGTTTGATAGAGTAAAATGTGACATGGGAGCAAAGCCGGCCATCGACAGTTCGGCCAATGAGTTGCGACTGAAACAAAAGACAAGAATCTTAATTAACATAAGTTCATGGTTGTGGAAGCGGAATACCTCTCGACTGTCGGGGTCGAGGAAGGGGTTAAATTGAGTGGGCCCCATTCGAAGCCTTTGGTTCGAAAGAATCCCATCCAGTAAGAGAGCGGAGCGAATGACGAAGTTCGCAAGCCGTTGGAGGTCGGTGACCAGCAGTGGTTTCGTTCATCTGTCTTTCGGATGAAATCCATTTGACCAGGATGCACAACGCTGCGACAGAAGCAGTTCGAGGACTTATTGACGAAGGCGGATCTAATGTAGTAGATCTGTTCAGCCAAGGAGTCCAACACCGTCAAGGCTGTTGAGACCCACGCCTGCTGTTGCCGGAGAACAGTGACCGAACCGGTTCGCACACCCTTCGAATGGGGTCCAGCCATTCCAGGTACACAGTACAACTCGCGTAGCCGTTGCGGCCGATGATCATTGAGATGATTCGTGCGCCCTCCTCGGGAGTTGTCCGTGGTTGGTGGAAAGTGGAAATGTATCTACGGACGGTATGCAGTCTGGGAACCCATGTGCTCCCGGACAACGAAATCCTTTTATGGTAGGCTAACACGCCACGTCAAAGAGCTTATGTAGCATTTTATAGAAAAAACGGCTACCAAACGTGAATCTACCACGTCCTGGTAGTACTAAGGCTCATTGTTCGCGGTTGCTTGATACTTTCAATTAACCAACGATTTTCCGTTAAATATGGTTACGTTGTAATCTCCGTCGTTGTGTTCAAACATCAAATAAACCTAAGGTACACACGAACCAATCGGAGTGAATCGTTACACCTGTGAAGTTCAGACTTGTTTGTATAACTGCAGTTCATAATACGTTTCCATTTTCCTAACCGTAATTACTCCGACTTTTTGATAACTGTAGATTGTCTCACTATGCAACAGTTCTAGCTCACGACATGGACACCTTCTAAGCATTCTCCACGCAGGTAAACCTAGGTTCTTATTCATAGAGAGGATGGAACGTGTGAATGCAGAAAGATGGAGAACGTCAGAGGACCAGCTGATCACGTGAGACGAAATAATCCGACAAACTCGATCAGAGCTTCAGCTACACGATGTGCCATGCATAAACGCAAAACGTAATACAACATATCAGTGCGCTGATGATTTGTTGATTTTGTTTACATTCGAAAATAGGTATATGAAACGCCCACCTGTGTGTCCAGATCAGTCGCGTTATGCAGTTACGATTCGTGTTAAGTAAACGTCCAAGCTATGATAACAAATGATGTACAACGATAGCCCTCCCAAGAAAAACGAGAAAAAAGCTGCATGACCCCCTCAAGCGTATAGTTGTTTAGAAGATACGAGATACCATCAGAATCAATCGCACAGAGTAAATGTGATATGACTTTTAATGGTCAAGATAAAGTGCAGAGTGCATGTAAGCAGGGAACGTAATGATTTACCAGTCGAACGGACGTGAAAGGTCCAATGAAAAGCCCAGTGAGAGTTGAAAAGAAACCAAACAAGCGGATGATCACAGGATTTCTTAAGAAGCGCTTACAACCATCTCTCCAAAGTGGAGCAGCACAGTCAGTTCGATCTGATTGATCTGGTCACCTGGTGTCACGGCAGGGCTGCTGCCCAATGAAACTGGTTTACTGGGATCAACCGCATCGGGACCGACTTTCACCGCGCTGGTGGCCGACGCAGAAGCCGCAGCAGCAGCCGCTGTGGCGGCTCGTTGTTCCGACAGTAAGCTGGTCGCGGTGTTTTTGTAATCGAAACACAAGGACAATGCTGCACGGAGAGGCATCAGATTAGCTGAGAGTTCGGAACCGTCATCGAGCTGATCATCCTCATTGTTTTCCATCAAGGGACTCAGCGAGCAGAAGGTGGATTTGCGGAATTTGACATCCGTAAACGGAGTGAAACCAGCGTGAATTCCCACTTTGTTTGCTCGACGAAAAGCGATCAATCTGAATAAGTGGATCAGAAAAAACGAGCGAAATTCAGTGGATCTGTCTTGTGGGTGTTCAGTAAAAAAAAATTAAAAACCCCATCACTATCACGAATGACAGTTCGGCAAATTGGATTACACTTATGATAATGTGGGCACACAAAAGCCCAGTGGTTACGATGCCGGGTATCAACCAGGCAGTTGCAAGTTGGAGTCCGGAGTATCAAGACTGCATCCATCTCAAGTTGTGTAGCCTGTCAGTTCCAACTTACATGGCAGCAAACGCCTAAAAGTGCACTATATAACTGTCTGAACTCGAATTCAAAGAAAACTGCATGGGCTTCATAGAGTCTACCGGTTTAAATACATAATGAAGAATAAAAGAAATAAAGGTATTGTTTTTTTCACTGCGACTTGAGAACCGCCTCGAGTCGTTTAAAAAAAGCAGGACTTTTCAGGTCACTCAAGGAAAGTGATGTAGTCAGTAAGGCGTCTCCTCAGCAAACGCTCTTACAACGAAACGGTCGCTCATCATGACGGACAAATCAACCGCGTCCAAACTCATTTCCGTTCGCTGTAACAGAAGATACGTGATGGATCACAATTTTATTAACTTCACGTCATCAACAGACGTGCTAACTGCCAAAAGTACGAGTTCTATCCACAGCTACGACAACATGAGTCGGGCGGGAGCACAAATTCTGTTTCGGACGAGGATACGCATTACTGATTAGGTCTGGTAAAATCGAAAGTCAAGTTTAGTGCATCCTTTCGGAGTGTGATGACCGAAACCTTATCCAAATACGAGGGTTGTGATCAGCTGTGGGTAGTGTTCAATTTAAAACTTCGTTTGAGTTCAACGTGTGCACCATTCACTGCACACGTTTGTTTATTGTGCACCATGTTCTTGAGACCACAACAGCGATAAAGCGGAGAGAAAACCTTGAACGTCCGAACCGCACGATAGACATAGTTACACCGTCTACTAGGTTTCGTGTGGTCCAACAAAGAGGAACGCGGTGAACTAAGAATAACAAATAACTCAAACAAGTAAACATGGTAATTTCGAGTATAGCACAGAACAATTGCTAGATGAACGCTGTCCGCCAACATGCAATGAAGTGAACGGTATTTAGATGACAATACATTCCATTGAGTACCAGTGATGTGGACAAACAAAGGAGCCGTTAAGAGAGATGTTTGCGTCGTGATTGCACAACGAACATAAGTCGTGCTGAACGTAGCTGCTTATTAAAGTACATACTTTAAGAATCCTCTTACACGATAAGCAGAAAAAAAGGGGAACAGTGATGTGTAAGTCAGCACACGATGGACTTGTATGACCAAGGTTACAGAATATGTCGCGTTGTTAGTACGTTTCATAAATTGTTCGTTATAGCGAAATGACCCCTATAACAAAGTATGTTCTGGTCCAAAAGCCTACGTTATAACAGCAATTTACTGCGTATATGTATGTCAAGTCTAGTATAACGAAATATGGATTTAGGATCCATATAAAATAAGTCTCAATATAAATGTCATTTCAGATAGCCCGTACAACTCCAGATGGACATCGTCACTCGGGCTCACGGAACCAAGACCGGAAGCTAAAACCCACGTCTTTCGGACCCACACCTTCCACTGACAACTTAAGTGCCCATTCCAGATAAGGCAAGACCACAAAAAAGTGACAACTATCATGAACGATTGATTAGCATTCTCAAAACGTATCCCAATCACGAAATCCTATGAAACGTGGTCACTATGGTTGCCAACATGTTAGACTTATCTGTTACAAACAACACGCTGATGGATCCTGACTTGACCAGTGCGGTGTTCCTACCATATAAAGACACCAATGTCGAAAAATAACCTTAGAACATCACTCACTCATAACACTGAAGTGATCAGCACAAGTCTCACAGACGTATATACGGAAGGGGGTACACCCTAAGTAAGTGGAACATTTTGACTATCAATGAAAGAGTGTTACACCGTCGTTATAGTGATGGAGGTTGATAAGTGTCATTTAGACATTTCCTGGGATGCAAACCAAAAGAGAGGACATCAGTAAACGTATACCTTACGATAATGGTGTATTACATGCACCGTCGTTAGTGTCAACATAACAATCAATAGGAATTGCTCAAACTTGGCCACTGATAGCTAGGATTAGGGAGATAAGCAATCAAGTTAGTCAAAGGCAGGATATAATATATATGATCGATGAACGTCAGACAAAGTCAGCGTAGAATCTCACCAGGACGGACGTAAATACCTAAGAAATAATCAGGAGGTTGATATAACAAAAGAATGTTTGCGACTCTTATTGAATCCCAGTCAATTTGCAGTGGGGGAATTCAAGACTTAAAAGCCGACGGAATTTTGTTGATCGTCCTTTTTCGCGAAATGCAGGGATGAAATCAGGATGTCAATTGTAGGATAGACATTGTCAGCGGGATGTTCCGCACTACAAAACATCTAGCGACCAACCAGTCGAGTGCATTGTGCTGTGGAGAAAGGTTGCACATACAAAAATACTCCAGACTAGGTATAGTAATGATGTTCCTGTCACGTGACATCTAAAGTCTCCATTGGGTTGGTTCTTACGTGAAACGGTGTGAGAGCCACCTGTTGCACAGGAAAATGATTATTTACACGTAATGGTAATGGCACATCATGTTGGTGTACATAAGGTCCGACAGAAAATCACACTGATCAATTGATGATAGCAATTACATGCTGCGATCATGCGCTAAAACTCTTGAAAAGTTCACACAGAAGTGGGATGTTCAGAGCCTTCACGCTACATATGTGACAATTCATCCAGTTGAATGGACAACACATCAGACAGTTTAAGGGGATTTGGCAGATTCCGAGCCCAGTAAACAATAGGGTAAAAGCCGCTTTCCTAAATACTTAGGGTAAACACAACGGAAATCCGACTGAGAACGATCAGACCTTAAAGAGAACTAACAGGACTTAAGTGACTAGCCAGAAGAAAAAACATGCACCGAAAATTACCACGAAGCGTAGGCGTAGCATATGCAGGTACACACCAAAGTGCACGCGTCTTGTGAAAGGACTAGTCGTTTTATTGCCTATTGATCGCGATGCGAATAAAACCAATCGATAAATCCATACGTACACCTGAGCGTACCATGGTAGACGGAAATGCGGTCTTCAATACACTACTTTGCGCGCATGTAAAACAAAGTACTACAAACCTACTTTGGGTCATCTTTGCAATCAGCCAGAGCGTTTGAAGTCAAATTCTCATCGTAGTCCGCGATGTCATTCCTTGGGGCCAATTTGATCTCACCCGAAGGTAGCGTGAGCTTAGGAAACAAAAAGCAAGTTGCGAACATAAAGCAGTGCTCAAACAAAGTTAACGAGGTGTGATATAGAGAATCTTGAAAAATATCCTATGGTCTAACTGATCTAGAACCCGTCGGCAAGAGAAGGGCATGTCTAGCTAGCACCATGTTGTAACTAAAAATTCACGGGTGAATAGCTGAGCTGGTGACCGGAACAGACTAAATGGACGAAGACGTCGGGAGGGGGGACGATAGCTAATGGTGTTCAGCGGTATGAATGGTGGGTTGTTTAACTGAATTATCCGTAAAGTGACTGAAGCATCAAGCAATGGAGGGAAACAGCGACGGTTGCCGTTCTGCAGATGCCGTCTTATTCTCAGTTGCAACTCGGTCGTTTATTTGTACTTCAATATTCTTACCTTCTTCTGAACAATATCGGAATCCGGACTACTTCCTGTCAGTTACATAGCAATTACACAACTGTGTTAACCACTGTCGTATTGTAACAGCTACTGCTGATGTTGATGATCGATGAGCCAGTAGCAGAAAGAGACCGGAAGAGCAGAAAAAATGCACGAATTTGCCTTTGAGCTGGTTGTGCATTAGACAAGTTCAGTTATACGGGAAGAAATGGAAAAACTTGTTCAAGCGCACAATGGTTTCACGGTAGCGTCAACCGTCCTTACACTTTGACGTTGTGTGTAAAACAACTTACAAAAGTGGTCGGAATTTGCTTGCAGAACACAGTGTGATATAGATCACCAAAGAGGTTAGAATGATGAAACTCAAGTGATGTCGAAAAACACAACACTTAACAACATACAAGAGCGAATTTTACTCAATCGCGCCTTGAAGATACTGATTGGTTTTTCTCACTTCTTCAAATGTCAAACGTAACAGATATGCGCCCTCATTTGAGCAAGGTTTTTCTTGAAGTTTTGTCAAACAGATTCGACAATGGACAACTAGGAGGATGTTCATGACCTACTTCACAATATGGTCTATCAAACAGGCCAGATTATGCCACCCGCCTCGAAATGAATGTAACAGTCTCTCGTGTTGAACACATGCGACCACCAGTTCCCATGTGACTCAAATGATATGCTAATCATTGATTCCATTTGATGGAGACATACACAGTAGTCGATAATGTGTTAATCAGTGCCATCTGGCTGACCACTAATGCACTACTAACGGCCATGAACCTGATCAGAAGGTGCTGTGGGTTGAGCCACCGTTCCCCACAACAGTAACAAGGGACATTCTAAAAGAAAATGTATCAAAAATGATAAGGATATGATTACACAGAACTTAAGATGTTGTGGATGCATGCACGCCATAGGCTGCCACCTCGGATAGTGTCTGAAACTGGTAAGTTAAGTGATCACGAGATCTACAACCGAGCAGGCGACATCCACCCACCTCACCCAACTGAACAGTTAGGGTGTTCACATCTTGTGACTGCATCGGTGTTTGACCACTACGCAGTTGTACTTAGCTGCTGATGGTCTCAACAGATAATCTCCAAGGCGGAAAATGTTCAGCGTATGCCTTCGGTAAAAGAGCTAAGTGAGACAGTGTCACACGTGTATTCTGCTTAGCACCAAGAAAAAACTCAACATCAGGCATACTGCATTCCTCGAACACATCTTCCGCAACCTCGTCTATCACAAATTCATATTAAGAAAGAGAAAACAGATGCGCTTGGTTTATCACCATCATCATTTCCGGTTTTAAACCGTTCTCGTGGGTACTTTGACTCGGATCATGGTTAGTTTTAACAATAACCAACAAACTTCTAGTGGGAAATAGCCAGAAGAGAATAAAAAGGAAAATAAAACAAAACAACGCCAGGAAAGCTTAATGAAAAAGTGGTCAACACACCTTGCGGATGCAAGCTCACCATCAGCTGGGGCACGTCGAACATCGCTTCCAGACAGCAATATGAGTGGATTCGAACTCCATAACTGGATAAACGACACCTACCAACCGTGCTCAGTGGAACAGACAAGGTTTCCACAAGTCGTGGCTAAGTCACTACTTGGCCGTCTTATGATTTCCTCCAACGACTAGTGGCTACATTGAACAATTCAAGGTGATGTAGACGCCCCGTCGGCATACGGAGCATATGACGCAACCAGTGAAGACTGCATATTTATTACTTTGGTTGTCGGTCGCGAACTTACACACTTCCCAAACATGCTCCGTCGGTGTGTCACGTTGCTCAAGCATTCAGCCCATTTGATACTTGCTAACTAACGGTCGAATACTCAGATGCATCAGTGGTAAGAATGGGCCGGACCTTTTAACCATGAGGCGAATCTCACTCCCTTCGTGAACACCTTGTCAGCAACATCAAAGGTTGGCGCGACACCATTACCCAGGCAGATGAAGAGATCGACAGTCTCGAATGATTTGTCCACAATAACAAAGGTACGGAAGGTGGCAACCCAAACTTGTAACACTACTTTACACTTTGAAAGTCAGTCATATCATTTAATTCGTACAGTACGACGTGCGTGTTCTCTGCAGAAAAACTAAGAAAGAAAATATCGCCTACATACTCAAAATTAGCCCGCTTACTATGCAAAAGAAGCACCACACCGCAGTCCTCAGAACCTCCCAGTGCTCCTTCCAGAGCATCATCTGTTATAAAGTTCAATAGAAAAAAAGAAAATCGAACGCCACTTAAAGTGGATAATGTTCGAGATAGCTGTTTACACTTTCGCACTCTAGACTCTTGATTAACACCACTGGATGTGATGATAACCTCAGGCAATTATCCATTAACTTCCAACGTTCCTACAAAGCGGCCTTACAACAATTATAACACAATTCCTCTGGAACTTCTTTGCGGAGGAAACAGTCACAGAAAACGTTACAAGCAGCCGAATCGAAAGAATCCCTTGAACCTAAAAAAAACGGTCATAACAGTCAGTGTCGATGCCCCATGGTTAGTTACAAGGTAGAAATCTAGTCAGTGCACCTTCAATCAGATCTGAATCCGCCCTGTTCTTCAAGCACCTGATTCCCCCGGCTTCAGTGAGCTGACGTACTGCAAAGTTAAAGAGTAATTCGGACGCAACAGACGCTAAACTGATGTGTTAATGGTTTAGGCCCTCTTTTTGAAAACGAAAATAGCTAATGACAAACACCACTCACGAAGTAATTCTTTAGTTTACCAAACCGTCTGAGGGGGTTTTGTCAGTTCTAATATCGACTTCTCACAGGCGTCTTCGAAAATCAAATGATAGAAAAGTTTTTTTCAGGAGCCTTGTTATACTTCGATATGTAAAGCCCAAGTGCCACTTCTGTTTCCGGGAAAGCATCGTCTGGAACGCAACAACCGATAACTCCAACCCCATCGTCTACGTGGACGGGTTGTGGTCAGCTGAACTGTCCTTCAAAACGTTCATCCCAACGGTCAAGCCTCTGCGACTGGTTGATGACAGGTAAACTATTCTTTTCTAATATAGCCTCGCCTACACAGACCTGGTGACCAACACAGTCACTAATAACGGAAAATAACATTCTGCTATTCACAGATGAAATGGCTTGCTCCAGCTCTTCGACTATTTCACCATGCGAGGCTTATGGTCTCTGTGCAAGCTTACGTTTGCGTTGTCGACGGTTGTCATTAGACGCGGAGCAAAATGGAATCGATTGACGCTTCCTTATAAAATACACTAATTTGACAGATATCCGATTCTGGCGACTATGGACACCTCCCTCGGAACATACGCCTTCACAACAAGATTGCATATCTGCTATGATCTGTTTCCAGTATTCATCAGGTTCTCTAACCTGACTCGAAGTAGAGAATTTGTGGTTGCAGTCATTGAATTGTGTTTGGTTATTAGCCAAACATAAACACGATTATCTTTTGAACAATTAAAGCATCGGGTAATTTTCAACTGGTAGTCAATTAGATTGGTTACATCAACCGGGATATGAGTGGGATGATGATACCAAAAATGAGAGCATAGGCTCCTTCGGTTGGAAACCCAAACAAACACTAGGAAACAGACACGGTATGGGCGCGCACACAAGTTTCTGGATCACTGAATATATGCAAGGTGATGTAGTTACTCCTGAAGGACTAATGACTGTTACATGACCAGACGGTCTAGTGCTTGCTATAGTTGTTTTGGTTAGTTTTTGGGGCGTGGACACCAACCATTCGTCGGCAGTAGATGATGTGATCAAGTAATTTTGCTCGTTTTGACTGACCAAGCGAATATTTCAATTTGATGACCAGGCTAATCGACAAGAAAATCAAAACAGCCTGGACGCAAGCGCTAACCAGCTAAAGGTTATTATAAATGTTTACGTATGTGGGTAAATTTAGTGGCCGTGGAGAGACGAGCCCACGAAACAATGGGCGTCATATTCGAACAGACGATCGCATACGCCCAATCTGCGGAGTTAATGGGTTCATTTTGAGACATAAAATACGTCTAATTGGGTGGAGTTTCCCGCATTTTGCAAGACAAGATGTTGATTGTCATATTGTATGCATGGTTACTTTTGGGCTAGACACGAACAAGCCTAGACAAGGGCAGGTGTGACAACCAAACTAGAAATTGTGATCATGTGACAGGTCATTGGATGAGTTGCCATTGACCTATGGTAATCTGACGGTGCATTAAGTAAATCCAGATTATTAAGGTATTGTGCAATGTGTGCACACCGAATATACCAGGTACGCAACCAGCATGTAATTAGTTGGTTGGCGCATATAAACTGAAATTCAGACTCCTAGTGGAAAGTCATCGGGCTTAAGCGGTGCATTCACAACCACTGAATTCGTTCTTCTTGCTTAGTAATAAGTACATTTAGCAGGGCGTCCAGTTTAACACGAACATTTGCATAATGTGATAAATCTGATCAGGTGTACAGGCATATGACGACTGACGTCTTGACTCTTGCTGAGTCGGCCAGTCAAAATACTCTGCAAATGCACCTTATTTACCTCTCAATTGTGACGAGCGCGGAACTAAAGTGAACACAAAGACTGGGGCTAAGATCTAACAAATTTACTATGTACGTAAACAAATCGTTACGGTTCTTTTCGTACGACCAAACTAACGATTTTGGACGGTTCATTCGAATGTGAACTGTTCATTTTTGGATTAATCAAACCTCTTGTGGTTTTGATCCACCTCAACACTACAATCAATAAAGATTGAGACCTATTTAGTCAACTATGGCACTAACATCCTTTTATGTTTGCAGTAGACGGATTTCTAAGAAGAGCAAGAAGAAATACGATTGAAAATCAGCTCAAAAGTAGATCTCAACTTTCATAAGACAAAAAAGAACAGAAATCCCCTGCAAAAACCTCCTGATTCTGGTTAGTAGTCAGTCTGTGAGCACTGAACCTCACGAAGGCGATGCTAGTCAATGAGTGAGTGACTCTCCCATAAAAACGACTCACTTCGTAACCTTGTAGATAATGAGAAAGGGAGATACACACATTTTCACCAAGGGCGCTTTCAATCAGCGGTGTAGATCGTCGTCCTCAATCAGGCAGGCAGTACCTGTCGGCCTTGCTGAGCAGAGCACTTGAGGTGGTCGCAGTGTTTGGCAACGCCATCGAATAACCGTATTGCGATTTCTTCCAAAGTTAAGCAGCCGCAGCACGAAAGATGCCTGATCGACACATGGAGTACATGGTTCAACTCACGTCAAGTGAATGACTTACTGCGTCCGCTAACAGTCCCGCAGCTCGTTTTCCAAATGTACGCCAACGAACTGTGACAGTTCATATATAATTGACCTACATGACAAGCTAATTAAGAAGCAAACGGACAGCTAACACCGGTTAACTCGTTCGAAGCCGACATGAAGAGTGCACTATTTTTGCTTGTAACTCACCGCACTTTTGTATACATTGAGCAAATATCTACCTATCCAGAGTGATAAAAGTAACCTGATTTTATTAAACGTCACAGGACCGACCGAGGACCCTTACTAAACATCACTCATCAATGTGGTTTACACGGAAACTGTTTCACTTTGTCATTGCTTTTCCAAAGTGAACGTGGTTTTAATACAACAACTATAAGGAAAATAAACATCAAACATGAGTTCATTGCTAAAAGGACATGGATGAATGCATAGCACATGTAATAACACTCGGAATGAACGATGTAACGGTGCTTCTGTTGCCCACAATGAAACAGTCATTTGGACAGATGGGCCACGATTTTGTTCCAAAAGACTGAGTGAAAGAGTAAGCGTGCGGAGATCCAATGATGGCATGGGCATCATGTGTCAGGTGATGGCGGTCCAGTCCGTGTGCAGGCCGCTACCTGATCGACTGGACGAAATGATTTGGGGAATTTTGAGCGTATAGTCGATGGCATACGTTACAAGGATTTACTGCATGTATACTTATTCTCCATAAGGCAGACCAATCTTGCAAAGCTATTTCAAGAAGGTAACCCCCCAGCTCATCGACATAACCTTTTGGGAACGTTCAAGTCGTAGAACATTGTCGAACGAATTCATGACAAAGCAACAGTACGTATTTTCGTATCTGAAATAAATACTTTCGCGGGTATGGTGACAGACAACAAAAACACACAGCGTAACGTACGACCAGCATGCAAATATGCTTCAGTGCTTTTTCAACGAACGGAGGCCAAGTGGTCACGAAAACAGTGCTATAAGCAGTACAAATCTTTTTGACTGCGTTGTTTATTTTGTGCCAGAAGGCATGCAGTGTCCGATAAAGCAAAGCAGAGGTCATCGATTAGATCGACGGTAAAGAGCACCCATACATAGACAATGGTGTGAACTGAGAACAGAAATCCTGTACTGTTTAGATCAGATCCAAGCCGATCACCCAATAGTGACTCTGCTTTCAATCAGCTTTTTTGTCCAAGTGTATGTAGTTCCTCTAGACAACGAATCAGGTGGCTGGTCCACGTAGCAGGCCTGAATGCACACAAGGAATTGTAAACCATAAGCTTTTGAGATGCAAAAGATAATAAACATGTTTTTGTACTGCGCGTCTTACCTAGACATCGCGTCAACGATACCCAGGCAAGTAAATCGATTAACATCACCAAATGACGTGTCTGAACTAAAAGTGGCAGGGTCAGTACCAATTCACGCGTGTAACACTTTCTACGTGGGATGAGCGTCTCAAATATACCGGGTAAAACAGACAACATGCACACTATGTTTCAACACGTACGTACAGGTTCCTTATAGTTTGGCTCAAAATTTGTCAGCAAAACAGAGGAATGTGGCCGAAGGCAGTGGTGGTTAACACACCAGTGCCAGAACGGAAATTTCGGATAAAGATGGATGTAACACTAAGGACAATAACTATGGCACCCTTACCAAGTGGATCGTCCAGATAATCCACTTGAACCGGTAGTGAGTGCCGGTTAAACTACAACAATCCAACCCCGGATTTTTCATGAACAGTATAATGCGATAAATATTTGTTGAAAATAGACTGACGAAACTAGTGACTTGTCAGTGCACGATGTCATCATGGGCGTGACAACATGGATCGCACAATTTTCAGCTGAGAAACACACGAACGTCCATAAACATTCGTCTGCTATCTGATCAGATATCAAGATTCAAGGTATTGTTCATCTCGGCGGTAGAGAAGAAAATTATGAAAAAGATTTTGTCTGGGAGTAAGCACACCATTGAGCGCGAAACGGCATTGAGTGCAACAGCGTTTCCGGTAGATGATAAAGAGTATCCATCCTTGATAGCATTATGAACTAACTGTAACTGCTAAAACGATCTAACTTTTACTGAATAACTATTTTGTTACGTAGTCACTATGGAGTACTTTTCATGGATAAAGCTCTGTTGGTATAAGGGATATGTTACTCACTGACCATGTCTGCTGATTGTGACGACCCTCCAAAATCTACTGAGGAGTAAGATGCGTTCAATGTGCTAACGATCTGAAAAACAGTATACTTAAACGAAAGTCTACATACAGTCGATTTTGACACAATATGAACACCATCGCAAGCGTGCACACAGTCAAACTGAGGGTACGTATGCGATCATCAGCAGCATAGAATGTTCCGCTCGGCAATCTGACACTGTCCATTTCATGGTGTAATCGAAACATACTTTGGTTTCTCACACAAAAAAGGAAACTTTACATACTGACTCTCGAATAGTCTGTTTATTATAGGAGTCGGCTGAAAATAACAAAATCGAACAATGCTACTAAATCATGAGAAACCAAGTTGCCTAGTGACATTTAACACACAACCTCGCATCGTTACTTACTTTGACAGTAGAAAAACATGGACTGGACGAAACAGGTGAATCCTCCGCGTCTCCCGAAGACCCAACAATCGGTGCATCAGCTGAATCATCGCCTTTAGCTTGAGAGATGACTTTAGAAGAGAACGTTGGTGTTGAGTCCGCTTTGTTTATTGTCTGTTCAAAGACCAAATGTCTCAGGGATTTCGCTTCTTCTTCGGCAGTCAGTTGGCGAAGGGAAACAGTTGTTACGCGATGAGCTGGGTTGCACAGTGTCAAGATGATAGGGTGGGTCTACAGTGTACCGTTTGAGGAAGATAAAGTATGCAGTGCGTTAAAAGGAATAACGATAAACAAAACCGTCAAGAAACAAGTACAAGCTTATCTGCTGGATATTAACTAGTTCATAGTGTGGACGACCACGACAGCGCTTGACAATAGTACCAAAGAGGTCCGTGTGAGAAACGCGAAGTCACTTAGCCGCGTTTGAGCCAAAATCGAAGGGCTAGTTGCACACCGAAATCAGAGTAGGTTCATCAAACCTCTGCGGTACTGATTATAGGAATTATTCAATAAAAAACATGCTGGATACAGAAAAAATTCGCTAGGCATTCAGCCACGTTAGACAAGTTATTTGAACGAAACGACAATAAAACCTGAGAGCGACTTACTTTGCCAACTGTGTAATGATGGTGGATTAGCCGCTGTGATTTGAGCATCGCTAACGTTGTGGACGTTCGACGTTGCACACTGAGGTCAGGAGGTTGGCCAGACGAAGCAGACTGTTGCGCTTCTGCTGTTGGTGTGGGCAAAATGTACCGCAGCTCAGGCACGTGATACATGGCGCTCAGGTTAATTCGAAATTTGATCGAACTGGGATTGAAATCGGCCTTGCTCAAATTGTGCTCACATGTGCGGCAACGCATAGATCGTTTGACAACCAGACATTTTAGACGCGGTTCTAATTGCGCGGTCAACTTGGGCTGGGTTTGTGGCGCTAAATGGCGTTGATGTACCGTAGTGACTGGGGAATGGGTAAGACAAAACACCGAGAATGAAGTAGTAGTATCGTACAATCAAATTAGCTTTTGGGAAATGTTAATTGGAAAACTCCGCAAAAGTGTAGGAGTAAACGAGGATGAGCGTGGAAGAAGTAACCCACGAAAAACGCACGTAAAATGACATTAAGTCCTAATAAGATCAACTTCTCGCGGTGGGTGATAAGCGTAGGACATCTGCATTCGGTTGCAAAACATCACGAAAAAGACTAATTGGTGTAACGATTTAAATAACGAGGCTCTAGCGCTTACCAAACAGATCGAGCACCAAAGTTAAGGGAATAATAAGTTCGCATATGCGAGCGAACAGGACGCTTGGAGCATGCTCATGGAGACAAAAATACCAAACAGAGACTAGCATTTTAAGGGGATGGTTAACGATTGTTAAATTCTCCATCATATCGAGTCATCGGTTGCGGCAAATCGTACATACTTCCGTTCTCGATCCTTGTGCCACAAACGGTGATCGAACAGCGGGATGACTTACCCGTTCATGCATAACTCTGGAAGTACGGTTGGTACAAGCCTTGCTAGAATCACCCAAAACTATAGTGTCACCCACATGCGTTGATTAGGTTGTGAAGAGTAGCAGACCAATGCGACTGTGAAATCTTGGCCAAACGACTCAGTAGCGTGCGCAGTTTTCCTCTTTGGCTAAGAACTCATAATATCAATCGTATTAACAGATAGAAACGTCCGCTGATATAGAAGCACGTCGAGGTCAACGAGAAGTAGTCAAACCTCAAGGATCTAGGTTTATCCAATTGGTTGTTCGGTATGCGTGCACTTCGTCTTCTTACAGGCTGAAATCGAGCATGAAGTGTAAAAGCCGAAGAAAATAACTCGTACACCTTTCTGCAACCCCCATTGATGAAGACTCCGTGATTCGGTAGGTTAGTATCTGGATTACCATATGGACATTTTCTTATATATTGTAGATTCGATTCCCCGATCTGAATGGTGATAGTGAGGTTTAGCAAAATCGAAAAGCAAAACAGTATTTTCCCAAAACATTTTTAGTAAAGCAAACAAAAACGTCAGTGCGCGCGATTTATAGCCTAGCAAATTTCTCTGCATATAACTAAATGCGTACTGCGGAATAGAAGATTACAAAGCAAAAAACATGGGTCAGATGTGAAATTAAGCATACAAGAGAAACATACGGTGGAGCTATTCGTTGATCATTCAATGGCATCGTTACTATGATAGTGCTAAGCTAACAAATGGGTCTTTCTGCACACATAAACGTGGACACCAACGTCTCAGAATAACTGCTTCAGTATATCGTAAAAACCAAGGTCTATCAGTTGTGTACGCAATTGTGAATGCTTGCGTGGGATCCACCTGGTGATGGCTCTCAAGTTGAGCGATCGCTCCTACCGGTGGTCTGTGTGGTGGTTGTTGTGGGTACACATGATTATCAGCTTGAACCTGCGTCACATGCTTTCTCATACATGTTGAGAAGTGCTCCGAAATCTGAAACTTCAGCTGTCGTTCCGTCATGCCAGTGTAGTCGACCTGGCAACTACATAAAAATCCGTAAATGATATAAGATCCGTGGAACGGGAGCATCTGGGGTTTTACGATATGCTGAGACAGTTACTCTGAGACGTTGATGTCCACTTGTGTGTGCAGAAAGACTCATTTGTTAGTTTAGCATCACCATAGTAACGATGCCATTGAGTGATCAGCGAATAGCTCCCCTGTATGTTTCTCTTCCAAGTTTAGTTTCACATCTGACCCATATTTTCCGCTTTACAATCTCCTGTTTTTCAGTACGCACTGAATAACATACGCAGAAATTTTCTAGGTCATAAATCACGTGCACTGACGTTTTTGATTGTTTTACTAAAATCGAAACAGCTATTACCACTTTGCTGGTAGCCGCTTGAATCAAGCTCACGCTCGACCGTGTAACTCGTCTAACTAAACAGATCTCTAATGGATCGAAAAAATCAAACGCCTAATGCAGCCAGCGATACAGTCGACCAAGATAACAGCTTATGTAAGAATTCCACAACACGGTTACTAGCTATAACCAGATAAGCACATTCGTTGGACAGTGATAATAAATCATACTATGCATAAGTACTACCGGCAGCTATACACTGGTAGGAGCACTATACATAGAATACAGGCAGCCACGAAGTCAGCATCGTTGACGCTGAAACGAAGGACGAGCGAGGACAGCCTGATAAGCGAACACGGTGAATGACAGAACAATCTCATTCAGACCATCATTTATTCTCAAATTGTACCTTGTTCAATTTGAAAACCTGTATCCTCAGTTAGGCGAACTCACTTTATCCTTATTTATTTGTTTGATAACGGGTCCCAGTGTGGATTTGAAACGTTACAGAAACCAAAACATGCCAAAATGATCAGTAAGGACATTGAAGGATAGCAAATCTTCTTGTTGTTATGGTGATAAATTCACTTGTTATTTTAGGCTAAATCCGTTGGCGCATACTGAGCAGTACAACTGCACCCACTAATATTAGCATGTCATCACTGACTTCACTCTGCTGCTTTGGTAATAGTGATAATTGTTACAAGGGCTCACGATTGACTAGGCGCAAGGGTCACTTGGTAAAGATGTAGCATGGATCGACACCGTCAAGAGTGCGGATTCCGCATCACTTGTTAAAATATGATTAACCGGAGAGTTGATGGAAACGAAGCGAGCGAGTCGGAGAGAAAAAATGCGGCTACACACCGGATTCACAATTAACATGACAGTGTTTGTTCAGTGCCGGTACATACACAAACATGCCAGTTCATCACACAGGAACCTCATGCCTATGAAATCCACCACAACCAGTTGGCTTGTCATGCATACACTTGTGCACACGATAAAACGACAGAGGAGTGGAAATTATCACCGCTCAACCGGTCCAATTTTGGCCCGAAAAGAATGCATTTCTCGAATTTTATCAATTCTAAGCACGTGCATCAGCCTCCTGTCATAGAACGTATGGTTAACCTTTGCTGTATACCACTGGTTCTCTGGCTATTCGATTTCTGTAACTCTTATATGCTCATTGTCAATTCGCTCGACTGGTTGTCATCGTATAAGATGGTTTGAATGTTTACACAAGATTGTATCGATGAGCCGGGACATTATCAACTTACAATATTCGGCCATTAGGCCTCAAAAACCTGAGAGTAAATGTCTTTATAACAAGTACCTGAAGCTAGACAAGCTGAAGGTGCAATTAGTTGGTCAGATGATAGTTTACAGATAAACTCAACCACCGTCACCACGTACTGAGAAGACGTTCATGCTATCGTTAAATCACTCTTTTCAAAATTTGCATACATATTGTTCCATGCCTTCGACAAAACCGTGGCTCAACAGTTCAGTTAGTTCCACTCTATTGTGAACAATGAACCAATGCCTGCTTATGCCGTGCACATATCCACACTGTAAGCGGTCTTCCAATAATGCGATCGTACATTCTCGGACAGAAAAATGGAAACAGTTGTTTACAGCACTCAATCCACACGAACAAGACAGGTATATTGCACGCAAAGTGAACTGCCTTAATTCGCATTTGAAATGGTGTAGTAGCTGCTCTCCGAGCAACTGGTGGTTGCTATTGGTGCCTCGGTAACCAATGTTCAAGTGATTCGATGAAAACTGGTTATTCATTCAGTCATTACATACCGTTCGACTTCGTGTATGACTTTTATCAGCTCATCCCATTTAAAACAATCCTTTTAGTCCAAAAAACTGTCAGTGCGATCCAGAAAAATAAACTCATTTCTCCCAATTGACATAACAGTTCACACATGGACAGAATCAATAAGACATCTTGTGAGAAAGCTCATGACACCATTGAATCGGTCTTCCTAAAGTAATCAAACGAGCGCACTCCCGTCCGATTTCACGAGACGAAATCGTGATTCACCAGTCCGTTTTCCATGCTCCAATCGATCACTACAGATTTTGACCTGTCAGTAAGCATGCCAAGAACGACAGAATCGTGTTGATTCGGGTGAATTAGTGAAAGTTGAACGCATGGTCGAGCGAGAAGTGGTGGCTGGATGAATAACCGACATTGATGAAAAGTCACTTGGACAATAGCCACCGAAGCAACCATGGCGGCAGCAAATTGATTTACATGCTCTAGATTGGTTTACACACCGGGAGTGCACGTCTTTAAACTTACAGCAAAACACGAGATACGTCAGATAGACCCACATTTCATCTAACAGTTCATGAACACAAGTGTAGGTATCCACATTCGGATATTCCACAAATTATATCGCCAGTCTTTTGTGTAAAAATGATTAACCAGAGATCCAGCCAAGTAGCGTACTTTTTTCAAGCTGAAGCGGCTGATTGACGTAAGGATCCAAGTCAAACGTCACCGGTTCGTCTGGGGCCTCCGCGGCCGGAATGGTGACCTTCTTGGCAGGTTCAGTTTCTCTGCTAGAACAAAGAACAAGGGTACATTGACATGGTGAAGGAAATCCAACAAGATCGATGAATTTGGTGAACATGTAGTGGAACCAGTTACAGATCGCCTACCAATATCGCCGGCTGACCGATTCACGAGCAAGTGACAAAACAGCAGAGGTGACAACGAGCAGAAGGGCATTTTGACATTCATTACGGGGTAAGTGTTACAGCTATGTGAGCAGGTAAGCACAGTCAGGTTGTCCACACCTTACATATGAGTTTTCGGTTTTGAGCAGCACACATGGGTACTATAGCTCGAACAGTCGTTGATGTTGACGGCAATTCACGAAGTGATATATTAACAAATACGCATAAAAATGTTTAAAAAAAAGCAGACAAAAACGATGGACAGTAATGAAAAGGAAGAGTCCATAATCTTACAGGCACAAACACATAGCCCAATGTGACATACAGTCAAGTGCAAGAAGGTTTTCAGGAAGCGATGTGGATGACAACACGATCCGAACCTGGAAGACGGCACTTTCTAACACTGTTCAGTGGTGCGATCAGGACTTTCATAGCAGGTGACCGTGTCATTATCATATCACTTTGCAGATCATTCAGCCGTCAGCAGTTGTATGTCGGATATATGACTCAGCCATCATAAATTGAGCAGGTTCGTTACCTGGGTTATCGATCGCGAACTAGCAGTTTCCAAATACGCGCCAGTATCCACACATTAAAGCAAAAGTAACCAAAGTAGTCCTGATGTGAACTAGCAACCCCAAATTAAAACAACCGATTACTGAGTAGGCTTGTCGAATAACGCACAGAACTCTTACTTTGGAGTGGTCCACGAAGAAGAACAATAGCGACGCAGTCGAGGATTCAGAACGGGATAGCGTTCCTTGAAAAATGGAGAGAGGAAACAAAAATGATATTCATTGAATATTAGTTACTTGACACACGTGTCCATGAAAGGATGCCTAACAAACCGTCTGATGTAGCAGATTAATGTTCGGATAGAGACAGACTATACGACAGAATGAAAAAAGGCGAAGTGCCTGAACGAAAGTTCACGAACGTTCTACATCCAAAACCACATGGCCTTGAGTACTAGTAAAACCATCTTAGGCGTAAATTGGGACCAGATGGGTTGAGGTTTGGTTAGTCGTTTGCCTGAAGATGGCACAACAACCAGATAAAATGGTCTGGGGTAGCATTATTCTGTCAATCTGTGTTTCCAGCCACCAATTCAAATGATCAAACAAATCCCGGTCAGTTGGTGAACGACAAACATGGACATTGGACAACCAGTGTTGAGCACCCGACTGTTTCAGTTAGCAGCTTTTCAGAAATATAAAAGTCACATCATGCGACGAACTCAACAAATGGAATACCTGTATTAGATCTTTAATCGGTTGTGTGTGACAAGTCTATTAATAAAAAATCGACCCGAATTGCACTTCTGAGTAGCCTATTATGTCGTGTTAACAAATTCGGATGAATTTGGAATAGTACGTTCCCTTGATGAACTTGAATAAAATATCGAGAAGGTGGGAAATGTTACTCTAGAGAACATCACATGAATTGCGTGTTCTCATTGTTCTATTCAAATTCGGATGACATTGCGAAAATGACAATCGGACAGACAATATGGTGTCTGTCATATATGATGCTAACTCTAGTCATCCACAGGTTAAATTACATATTTACCGGTCTCGTCTTTAGGAGTAGACTGAAACCATGTTGTAGCAAACTTTGTGCAAATTTTCTTGACCTTGACGTAAACCCGAAGGCTCATATATAAGAACAGACCTCAACTTGATGATCCAACTCAACTGCGGTATATGTCAGGTTTGAAATCGGCTCGCATTCTCACGTGCACGAAGAACGCTCGGGGTGTCATGTTTTAACTGCCGATTTATTTTTTCTAGGCAAAAAGAAACGAACTCCGCTAATATACATAGCAACATTTAGCCAGGTAAAAGTCATAAACAGGGATACAAACAAATTTGAATTTGTAATGACGAGTAATTTTAACATGCTTACCAGTAGTATCATGTAGTTCCTTTTGCGAACAAACTTGCTCCACTCTCGATCGGCTTTCTCTTTCACAGCCAAATGATGATAACTGTCAATAAGTTCCATAATCTAAATCAGAAATTATTGGTTTGAAGTAAATGTTGGAGTATACACGATACGGAACAAGTAAAATGAGCCTAAGTGAGGTTTATAACCGGCTAGGACAGATGGCATTGATCCATATTTCGGTAGCCGGAAACACCCGCCTCAAGTTGCCAGGTACCAATTTGTGGTGTAAAAGCTTGAAAAGGTTATCCAAAAGCACACTTGAAACACAGTGTACTCATACAATCATCAAGAAGAGCAACAGATGCATACACACAAGCAAAAGTATGTAACCCTGTTTCCAACAGTGCATAATTAGAGTTGAATGGGAATCAACCTGAAGGTGTAAGTTGCGTGTCTAGCTTAAATAAGCATAGGCTTATGCTTACAATTGACGGAAAAGTGCAGACAGAACGAGTTAAGTTTTGATCTAGGAAGTACAATAAACGTTGGTGTTTGCCAACAAAATTGAACTGCTGTAACGAAGCACAGGAATGTTCTGTTGAAACAGGGAACGGGATGAACGGCGGTAGTTCCATCATTCCCTTTGACGCAACTTGTTCGAAAGAGTGTCCGAAACTGTCTACCAGGATAGATCGTTGCCCGTTTGAACTTGATGGAATCCCCGAGATGGCGATGCTGCCATCGGAAAAGTGACTGTTAGAAGAAAAAGAGCTGGTCGTTTACGGCGTAAGCACTATTCCAAGGAATCACATTTGCAACCTGAAACACGTTCTACGAATGCGGTACATTCACACACCGAGATCACAGAACGTTGCACGAATGACTAGAACGGACTGTAAAAAATCGCTTGTACTCATGAATGGTGGAAAACCAAAACGTTGGTGATTAACGATGAGAATGACAGTGGAATTAACGTACTAACTATGAACAACTTCCACTATCTGAACCGGGAGAAGATTTTAACAGTAGAAGCGAACGATAACGGAAAAGTAGAAGTAGAAAGTATATCGAATGGGGAACCCAGAGGCCTAGACTAACAATATCAGTTTAAAGACACCTATTTGACGCGCAACACATCTATGGAAACCGAGGTTAAGCACAAAAGCAGAGCGATAACGGAACAATGTACTAACAGGGCAATACGCAAGAGCGGATGTTGAAGTCTGTCATTGTCGACTCAACCCGCTTTTCTGGAAGGGGTGAAAAGGATCAGTAAGAATTAGGATTAGAAACGTTCTCCAGAAAAGTACAAAGCTGTAAGTGAAGCGTATGTGAGAAAATTCCCATTGACTGTGTTTACGACATTTTTTTATGAACAAGCAATTGTTTTCATGTGTACGCTTTGCGTTGTGCGCTACTTCCTTTGCGTCTGGATAAAATAACGTTGTAAACATATTTAGACATTTATGTGGACGCCGGACACTCGGGAAAAGAAGCGTTTATTAGTCGAGGCTGATGATCACAGATAGTAACAACCAACAGGGCACTCAACTATTAAGACAACACCTACAACGGCGGTGTGGAGACAAATGTTTATGCACATAATTTTGGCCTCGAGCCGTCCCCATACGTAATAGGCCTCGGGTTGTCGCTAACCCCAACAAGCACGCAAAATTGGAGATTATTAAGTTTAGTAAGTACTTAATAAATAGTAAGAGAAAAATACCACAACAAAATGAAAGTGTCTCGTAGCCGACGAGATAACAGAAAATGACGCCCACATCTTGCACAGACTGGTATCTTTCATCACTTAGGGAGTTTACAATCACAAGAATACGGATGCGTCGTGGACTGTGATATACTGTTACATCCAGAACGTTTCTAGTCGATGACGTGCATGATCGCTAACTTTCCCACCTGCAGACGGTACCTCGTGACTTTGCTTAACGAGAACTCGAAGTATCCATTGTCTGTGACCAGATAACCATCCAATCGTTTTACTAGCACGTTTCACCGTTTGCGTCGTAGTGAACCATACAAAATACGGTGAATGCTGCGTTGGCATGAGAAATATGTGACCCAAACACGGTGGATTGTGCATTTGCGTCACCTAGGAAATCGACCTCAAAATTAGTAACCTCCAAAATATCCCACCGGAAGGTTTCGTTGCTCGTGCAAATATCTCAGTTGACAGAAACAAACGAGTGAAGGCGACAGTAGTTGAACACCAAGAATTTACACATATTTGCTGTGATGATTACCTGGACAGCTAACTCGCACAGGTGGTTTGAGAACATAAAAGTTGTGATTCCTACCATTAGTCGATAACCAGACGTCTTAGCGACATTGCAAGTAATGAAGACTTATGAATATACTATGTGTCGTCGTTATTCTCACGCACTTATTCACCAATGTCACAGAGATGGTAAGGCGACGTCAATAAATCGAGAAATGATGTTAAGCGGCTCGCCATGTCTTTGTTATGTAACACAGCAGGCTACACTTTAGTTGGATAATGGCAGTGCAATACGAAGGCTTGTTCACGAAACTATACAAACATAAGATCACACCCAATCACAAGTACAGCACTTGGTTTTTCGATAACCAACAGTTCATGTTAACCAACATTAATGTGATCGGTAACTGTAGGACGTCCACCACAACTCGGCTTACTCGTTTTGCATGTGGACTGGTTGTTTCTGGCCAACCTCCGGCAGATTGGCGTTGGTCTGGTATACCGCTGTCCCGAGTGCTCCAGCGACAAAATCCACAAGTGAGATAGTACGCCTTTTGTGCCACTGTTTTTCCTGGTTCTTCCGGTTTGGCCAGCATCACAGCCGTGGCTCGGGTCGACAAAGTGTGACCGCAACTTGGGCAATCAAAACAATTCCCACAACGATGTTTCCGCATTTTAGCCTCAGCGCTCGCCATATTCTCCAGACAGTTCGGACAATAATGTGAATCGACCTGAGAAAAGTAATCGGTAGGCAGAAGGGAATTCTGAAGCAAAATGGTTACAACTACTAAAAAAACATGCTTCATAAGGAGGTAGATAGACCTAATTCCCATCAGTTTGAGGACGACTCAACTGCTAGTCTACGAGGTTTTAAGACTACTGCTGTTGTATTAGATAGGTCATAAAAAAGGATTCAATTGTTCGGAACGGAATTCTTAGTGCTTGAATGATCGGATCCGCAGTCCCCGGAACAATCAACCAACAGCGTATGGGAAGTGTCTATTCGATACGTCTGAAAATTCTGTAGAGGGGTCTTGTATTTATGGATTCCAAGTGGCCTTGGAAAGAGAGCATCAAGTGCCTTCGAAAAATGTTCCAAAGAACCTGTCAGTTGGAGTATATCTAATAAGCATATTTCAGCAAACGAGCACGTATAGTAACGTTGTATATGAGTTCTAATTTCAAATTAAGAAATCCGTCACTGGAATTTCTTCAACTAATAGCTGAAACCGACTGAATCTCACTTGGTCATGTGACATAGAACGTGGCCATAGTGAGCAAATTTGCAGCCAAGGGTGTAATGTGTCGTTGGTGTTGGGTTGTTCCATGAGCTGTATGATGATTCAAACGAAATGCTGACCAATATGATAACGAAAATATTAGCATGTTAAAGCGTTAGTTGGGAAGCCGACCCATAACAATCAACAACCTATGATACTTCACAATACATAGTCTTTTATCTTACATAAAGCATTGTTGTTAAAACCGTATGCTGCTACTCAAGAAATAGTTGAAAATGGAGGTAAAAAGCTACATTTCTGACCATATGTTAGGTAATTCGGCTGCACATTACCAACAAGGATTTTTTTTCCTCAATGGAATTGGACGAACACATCACATTTTTCTGCGACTATGGCAGTCCAGGTTATGGAATGTTTTACTGTAGATAAACAGGTGAAAAATTAGTGCAATGGGAGGAGTAGAGATCGGGTTAGTGTGGAAAAGTTAAAAAGCGAGAAACAGAATTACACAAAAGTCCACGACGTGTTGGACCAATCACTGTTTTGCGGCACCAGACATGCGTCTTTTTACCAATACTGGTTAGTTTAGTACCACTGAGATTAATCAGCAATTTCTTACCCATTATCTTTGTTTCTGGACACTATGGCTCTGTTGTACTAAATTTGTTCGATTATAAAAGGGAACAGTGCATAGCTCCAAATATTTCCAAGACGCACATCCCCAAACGGACACATTATGATCGGTGTCGTCCTTGTGTGGACTCATCAGGTACACAAGGTCTAAGTAAGAACTGCATCGAGAACCCTTCACTTTGACAGCCAATGCAAATGGGTAATCTGTGGTGCACTGTGTTCATTCACGCTAACGAAGTATTGACAAACTGCACATCAATTACATATGTCTCCCTGTCAAGAGCGGAGCTCGTAGAATACATGGATGAGTAGATAAGAGTCTCCGCTCGTAATGTGGAATGATGCCGGTTTTATCTTCATTTAGACTAACACGAAACCAGTTTTGGAGAGACAGCATAAAGAAATATCTCAAGTACCGCTACGAACCCGTGTGGCTGAAGCTACTTCAAACCGGCATTGTGAGGCAGATTGTATCTACCTAAATTCAAGGAGTGCAAGCAAGTTACACAACAACTAGATAACACTTCTTGTAAGCTGTTAGATGATTGCGACTACCGCGTTTCCGATTGTCTTATAACTTTGCTAGGAAGCGAAGACCGCCCTGACAAGCTCTGGTTGTTGTAGGAGAGACTTTTACCATTACAGACAAGCTGTTGTTACAATGGTTCTCCGTTACTCCTAACTGTTAGAAAGACATGGGTCGTCACGAGCGGCAGTTGTTTATTGTCCATCAGTCCGCGCAATACACTCTTGATCGAATATTTTCACACTACATTTAAATGATGGTAAACACCTGTGATACGGATCAGCTAATCCATTTCAACTGTTCGTTACACAATTTCCCTAGTGTTTGACTGGGGATAGATTTATGTTCTACTCTAGATTGTGCAATTTCAACAGTCATGTAACCCGACTAAATATCTCGAAACAGCGAATGTACTCTTCATTGTTCACTTATCCGAACCCCAGACGATTTTGTTGCACAAATGTCGAGTCACGTCTTTAGTAAATTTATCACACTGCACAGAACCGAGAAAGGATCTTAAAGATGCCATCCAGTTTTGAGAAAAAGCTGAAGGTTATGTTACCGTTCTAAAACACAACATAACACAAACAAATGGCAAATGCGTAACGACACGAAACCTGAAACCAGGCCGAATGATAATTCAGCACAAACAAACGAAGTTAACAAAAAAGATAATAGGAAAGAAAACGGGAAAACAACTTAGAACATAAATAAAAATGACTCATTTTAAAGTGCACACGAAGTTGACACTTCTAACATAGTTTGTTTGTTTTTTTTACCTATTTTTGCTGAAAGTAGCGCGACCAATAACAGCTAGAAGCATTCGATAACAACAATAACAACATTCCAGCTAAGGACTACGGCTTATGGCCATGAGTCCCCAATAGGAAAGTTGGCATCCTTAGTAATCCTGACGCGAGGCTAAGTAGTCAACAGAGGTCAAATTTGTTGCTAATTTCTCCATACCCTTCTCAGGTGGCAGCATAAATTGAGCAATAATGGCGTTCGGTTGCATAGGTTGAGAACATGTAGCTACTTTGAAAACGAAGTGGTGTCACTTCGTCAAATAAATTGGTTCAAACAGGTTCAACGCAAGCCTGCTAGATCCCATCTGTATGCACTCTTTGAACGCATCTCGAAAAAGCACGGCGGACAGCCCATTACTATATGGGTATAAAAAAATGATATCGAATTTGACTTTGGATAAGTTCACTCTGTTGCTCTTATGAAGTTCTATAGATGGTGATTACCGTTGCCTGGAGACGCTGAAGGATACAGCTGCGAACAGAAATCACTGACTGGGATTTTGTTATGCCAGTAGTCACAGCCTACACAAGTTAGTGTAGCAAGTACTTTTTTGGAGTTTTTAATTTCCAAGAGTCCGAAGCAAACAAGGAAGACATATGCAACACTAACAGGCAATTTTCTCTTCATATTACATTTGACACGCTTCCGCGTTTTTGCATTCGTTACCTTGACATCAGCTCAGTAACCGGAGCTTCATTTTGTCTTAATGGTAGTCAGGAGCAGTTAACATTGCGTTACTGCCGGCTCAGAGTCCCCATGTGGTTATGTAGCTAAGCCTGGCGTGACATAAGTGTTGCCAGAATATCGTTCACATCCGATAATATTTGGGGTTCAATTACTGGATAAAACCAGGGTATTTCTTACAGGCCATCTATAATGAAAGTTTTGCGCGAAGACCAAGACAATTACTGGCGCAATTTTTGCACATTTCGTTGATACACATCATACTGCCAACCTGGACTCCTGTTTTCATTTGATGTACCAAGTCAACGGCAGTCACTTAAAGGCTGTCAAATGCCGAATTCTGGCCACAGCTAAAGCGATCGGAATTTGACTAAATAGTCCATCCTTGTGCGCACAGAAGCACTTTGTTCAGGCGATGAAGTTGCCATGACCAACCACCCACACCACGACCGATCAAAGCACCATGGTTCCAGCTGCGTCCTGATCGTAACGTAATCGCGTCAAAACGCTGTCTCCGTGCGTGCCTATGACATGCCTGACCTCATTTGAACTTACCACTTGTTGTTGTTCGGTTCGCCTTGACAACTCTGTTTCATATAAGTGTTGTGTAATTGACATGATGATAAACAACCGAAAACGAGGTTGTTTGCTCCGTCCGTGAAATATGCTACTTGTGAACACTAACCAATGCACTGAAAAAGCAACTATACGACTAGACTACTTCTAGACTAACACAGGCCGTTGGGTATTGTAATCACGTGTTATTTGCCGACTGTCAATCACTTGTTTTTTCCCTTCCCCATCCTCTATGAGTCCTTCCCCATTAATATTTCAGGATCGTACAGTAGAAAGACGACGCAACCTCTCAAGATACTCGCCTGCGACTAGATGATTTAACAAGCAACACAGTCTACACACACTCACCAGTTCAACAGTTAACGTGATCTAAAAGAGAGCGTCACAACTTGACAGCCACCTAGGATGAAGCTGGTGTGGTACATATGCCAGTTGCTAACCGTTCTTCGAAATACACTGGCGGAAGAAGCACGCAAGCATTACACTTTTTGCCCCACAAGAAACCAGTTAAACCGGCATGCACCAACCTGGAAATCTCAACCAAATCGAACCCCGAAGACGTCTAAATGAAACTATCAGAATAGTTTAAGGCGGCCACCTTAAAACAAACGCAGTGTTGCATGCGTAAACGCTAGTATTAGATTAGTGTCCACGACTTTATGGCACTGCTTTGAAAAACTTAACCCAGTTGAGCCATAACAGAGAAGGAGAATAGTGAAACTGTATGAAACTTCTTAGAGTTGTCGTGACTAAATACCATGTGACTTCTCTAGAGATTCCGGGTTCAACGATGCTTTTCTGTTTTTGTCCTGGATACATATTTCTATGTACGTCTGCAACAGGAGGATTGATAAGCAATGAGGGCCACCTTCTTAAGTCGTGCAACTAACTGCACACAGTTGAACCTTGTCCTCTCTTATGACTTATCCATTAATTCAGTCTTCCATGCCGTTCTGTTTGCACCTTTTTCAGTGTGGTTTCACGTACCTGAAGGGTCTAAGCACTTTCTGCATGCGCTTTTGCGTACCGCCTATCAGGTTGGTGTCCATCTCTTGCTCTTTCTCTTTTTTTTCCTTTGGCTGCTCTAGCTGGTCCCGGATAAGGCTAGAGTTAACTACGTAACAGATTTTCAAACATTGCTGGAAATATACGGTTTGGTTACCAAACCTGTCGCGTTCTTTCAGGTTAGTATCTGTAAAGACAGGTGTCTAGTTTCTTCTTAAGAAGGACATTCTAACTTTTCAGCGTATGAGGGTTAAGCGCATCCTGACTTGTTCTCTAGAGAGGCGAGTTGAAGTTAACATCACAAAGTTAAACACAGAAACTAGCCACCGCCTTCAGAATGACAAACACCAGACAGCAAAAGTCTCACCTCGTGAGAAACACAAGCATTGCATCGTATGTCCAGACAGTGTCTACAAAAATAGGTCTGGGAGAGTGGACTTGTTCGCCGACACGCGCACAGAAGCTGACATCGTTTTAACTCCATATAAGTGGTCATTTTTACTCAAGTCAACGGACAACCTAGAATAACCGATTAAGAATGTCGGATTATATTCGCATGAATTCAAAACACACGATAAATGACGGCCAGCAGCCACAAGGTACAGACTCGCTCGTCGATGGACTCAAGTACATCAAACCTTCGACTCTCAATACAATCGTCACAAGGTCATATGGGGTCACGGTAACCGTTTTCGGTGTTTTCGCCAATCATCCCTTTCAAGGGAATCGCCTTGAAAGTCGTTTAAAAAGCTGAACGGTCCTTTTGGTGCGAATCCTCGATTATTAAATATTCCGGGAAATTTCAAAATCGAAATTTCAGACGAAATACTCATAATAGATCAATTGTAAATAAACGGCGGTAAATGAAAAATTGGAATACATCCATTAAGTCCCAGCTGAAAACTATCCGCAGGGAGAGAATGCGCATTTGTGTGGACCGATAAAAAGTGGGTTTCAATAAATTCTGAATGTTAATTGACGGAGTGTCTTAGAAAACATGCAATGAGCCTATTTTGTTATAGAAAATAAGTTTGTTTTACTGTGCTAAATATTTTTATCAAGGACGTTGA
>LUCH01005813.1:0-11285 GCA_013368495.1 Paragonimus heterotremus | reverse complement strand
AGGCGCAAGTTGTACAGCGCAAGCCATTTGTGATGGTTAAGCACAGGCATCTTTTGGCTTCGGTTAATGTGAAAGTCCAGTGCGAAACGGATGCTACCTACTGTTAAGTTAGTCAAACATGGTCTTGAGCATACAGCAGAACTATTTTCCTAATAGCTGCAGCACTTACAACTTTTGCACTGGGAACAACGAGGGTGGAATAGATACCCTCATTCAACAAGTACCTCCAACCGCCCGACTGTCAACCGTGACTACGACGGCTGTTACAACTGAAAATCCTATAATACCTCTCAGAAGCTAGACGTAACTTTGAATTTGTCCAATTCCTGTAGCAGTAATCGAGACCAGACATCACTGCCCTGTTAACTGCGTCCCCGAGATAGTGAGTCGGAGTTGTGGATCATGCACTCAGGCTAGGGCCCCGTCTCCTCCATATTTTGCACGCCGAACGTTTTCAACCAGAGGACCCGTACCGGCTGCTCCAGGACGATCCCGTTCCTCAGCGTCAACTACGGGAAAGTGGCACGGGTTGTCACCACCCCGATAGACCAATTCACTTATTTCCATGTTTTCCCCTCACTGTTTCTAATTTTAATTTCCCAAGCTTTTAATATTAACATGCAAACGAGTCAAGCTGTCCAGGCGAGCACACGCTAGAGTATGGGAACATAACCTTTGAAACACGCACGTTATCGTTCATTTGAAATAGCAAATGGACAATATTATGGCTCAGTGCTTAATCCATATACCTAGACACCATTCTGATTGCTGGCGATAAGAACGCACGGTACAACTGTCTCCGTACAAAACAGAGGTGGCTGAGCTGCATGTTCGGTCTCGCGCGAGGCATAGACACTAATGACCAGCCGATACAAGTATGCGCATCTCACGAACTCTGCATATCCAGTTGCGCATATTGCCACAAAAGACGACTGTATGAGGAACGCTTCGTGCAGCCCAACTCGGGCCAACGGCACCACTTTCTTAAAGACTGTCGTTCGTCCAGATTAGGCCAACTTTCGTGCCCCCATTGATCTGCTGTTCGCTAAGAGATCGCGTGCTAGTAAACAAAAAGTGAGGTTAGAAGTTGAGCAACGAGGGTTCAGAAGACGACAATCGAACAGCAGTGGCAGTCAAACCGTCACGGTCAAAGCAGTGGAGTGACCCGAACGAGTGTTGGGCATAATTCTGTTATGCAAACCCGTTGCGTGGATGTCTGCTGAAAAGGATCACATGTGACACAAGTGAACTTCTGCCGATTCGAAAAGGCCTTTGAACAAAGTTGACTTCCCTGACTCCTAATACAACAAACACGATTCCAAGCTAATGAAGTCTACCAGGATCGTGAAGCGTAATCTGGTTAAACGAATTAAAAAGATAAGAAAATGCACCATTACCAGAGAGTGATCGCACGCCCTCCCGTATCACGGTTACATGCACGTTCAACGGCGCTGATGTGGCTAAATGTGAAAGAGACGACCCACGAATTTACAGCCTGATGTATTGGCCGACCACTTCGACAAACAGCTCACATGTCCATAACTGACCCATTCAGCTTTAAACGGTGGTGACATTGCTTAGTTAACATTTCCGATGACCCTCCGTTGATAGCGGAAACAGACCCGCAGTTTAAACCAGTGAAACATTACAGCGGGCTGTTTATCTCCAGTTCCTCACGAAAGAAATTAATTTAACCAGGCCTTATTTCGTACTGGAGGTTAAAGAAGTGCCCGGTGAGTGGCACTTGTCGGGTCATCCTCATCACGTCAGAACGCACAGTGACGACCACAGATGAGCCTTGTTCCAGTCGCGTCCAAGGCGGACATGGGCCAAATGATGTGATGGCTGCCGCAACAAAGAACCAAATAGTACAGGCGAGCTTCTGAACTAATCACAGGTAAGTTGGTCACATTATTGCCCGGCTGAATACACTGAAGCATAGGGACTGTTTCCCTGTCAACGGTCGGGACAATTTGTCAGAGAAGCCGGGACTTACTGTATTGATCTGCTGGTCACGAGACGCCTGTTCAGTCAACCATCCTGAGCGTTTTGCACCGTATGTGGAGTCCAACAGGGGTATTCTATCTTCCCCTTTCTCTCCAAGAACATGCAATTGCACGTTGGAAGCAGAAGTTCCGAGGAGCTGCGAGTACAGCTTCAACCAGATAGCAACGGGGATACATACCGCCCGAGTAACACACAACCCCTTTAGTTTAGTCTCTCTAGGTTAGAAAACATATCACATGCTTAACCACACTTTTCTTCACGGTCGATACGGACCCCCTTGAACGCAAGCAAAGACCACGGGCTTGCTCGGAATGAAGCAGGCAGTGTGAATTATTGACAAAACCGTCAAAGCCCTAGCGGACTTTGCCTCATCACATGAAGTACACCGAACGGAGAACCCAACAGTGTTCTCGTACACCTCGTTAGAGCGTCTGATCATGTCACAGGGGTCGAATCGGTGAGAAAAGGGAAACAATACATCACGCAACACTTCGAACCAGATGGCTTCACCTCTCCGTATCTCGCGGATCCATCCCCTTATCTTCAAACATAATTTGGGAGCTGGAAAAATCCACCCGCCGCTCCAAGTCCACAATGACGGGAAGAACAGCCAATCACTCTTTTGCATACGCACGAGCGAATAGTTAAGAACCTCAATAATCCCGGCACTCTGACCCTGGTGAAACCAAACGATGGTGCCATCACATCAGAGGTGAAAAACGTGCACACCCATTCCTGTGGAACTGGAATGGGCCGCACCACAAGGACTAGCCGTTAGACGCCTGGTCAACTGGCCATCATCCAATCCATCCTGCGACCAAGCAGACACACCGAGGAGACGCCAAACAAAGTAAACTGGAGAACCTTTCAAATCCTTCACAAGCGGAAATGGAGAACTAGCTCGTCCTTACAGACGCGCCGCAAGCTCACATCGCCAGTCGTGAAGCGCACGGCAAACCAAACAACTCCACACTTATGCCTGACTGCATGTGAGGGTTGATGGGAAGTCATCGTCACCCCATCCCTACACAGGTTGCGGAAAGCAGTTCCCTATGACCACTCCTTAGAAGACCAAACTGTCACACCCACCGCCCGCATACTGATTACCAACTAACCCGTACTCGGCAAACAACGGAAGCATCGTCACCCTGAAGTTACACCTCCAACCACACAATCGACAACATCCAACACAAGCCCTCGCGGTTATGCAACTGTGTCCAGAAGTTGTATTAAACGAAGATTCAAGCGCTGCATTGGGGAATGGGCAGCATCCTACCTAGTCTCCTAACGCCGCATGTTCAAACATGCTGGTCTACAATCAACTGCATAAAAACGGGAGGTTGGCAGACTAGCCCGTTAATTAATGTAGCCACTTATTGACCGATATCAGCCGACCAGTGAACCTAGTCCGAAGTTCGAGAGGATAGGAATAAAACCGATGGTCAGTACGCTCGCACCCGTGACCTACCTTCTTGATGTAACCACATACACTAAGCCACGCATAAGAGTGAAAAACATACCGGACCCGCGACCTGGTAGAGTTTAGTCTCGCCAGACTGTAAGCCAATCGGCGAAGGAAAGACACTCGGACCATGTGAAAACGCGAACCGGCAACGGCCACAAAGATGTTACATTCAACTCGTCTGAAAAGCGAACACTAAAACCAGGTTGAAAAATTACAGATGCTTTATTAACAGGTAAGACGACTGGTTTTTAAAATGCAAAGTCAGAGAATTACGCCCATCCGCCATACCACTGGCTGACCTTCGCATCTTCATGCATTCCGGGATTAGTTACTCCATAACCACCGTAAGTGCCACCACGCGAAGGAAGGCTGTAGGAAAAATAGGAAGTGAGACAAGGTAAGAGAAAACTGCACACGCTGAGAAACACTCAACAACGACTCAAGCGGATACTAATTTGACAGTGTCACCGTCAACGGTCGAGCAAACGCGGACCAAGCCCGCGCAATAATTGGAACAAATAACTAGTCAGTGAGAGGAAATGCAACCCATGCAGGTGAAAATACACAGAACTCACCCTGAAGCAGGTGGTACCATTTCTCCAGGGCCACGGGCAGCACCAAATCCTGAACCACCATAACCACCGCCGGAGGGCATGGCGTTCCCTGCTGATCCGCCAAAACCTTGCCCACCATATCCTGATTGCCCCATACCGCCATACATAGCTCCATCGTCGTAACCACCCTGTCCGTCATAGCCACCTTGACCACCATAAGGACCGCCTGCCGCGGGACCGCCATAACCACCTGCAGAACCTCCACTAACAGGAGCGTTTCCTCCTCGAGGACCACCAGGAGGAGGCACGGGAGCTGGACCGCCAGAGCCGCCCATCATTGAACGTGGACCACCCTGCGGGGGATTAACACCGACGTTACCTGGTCGCGAACCACGACCTCCAACAGGTGGGCCACGAGCGGGACCCATAGGTCCACGTCCACCCATAGGACCCATACCGCCGCCCATTGAACCCATACCACCAGCCATCGGGCCCATTTCACCGCCCATCATATACGGGTTGCGTCCATAGTCCATCGGTGGCATTGGATTACGACCAGGGAGAGGGTAACCACTTTGAAGAAGACTGACAGCTTCACGCGACAACCAACCACCATAATCGAAAGCTTCTGCTTCGCTGAAGTCCCCGGCGTCATAATCCTTACGACGGCCTCGAGGCGGCGCAGACTGAAAAGGTGCAGAAAGTTGGAAAGCTGATGAACTATCTCTTTGGAGATCAACAGAGGTCAGATAGTCACTGCAATGACCGCGTTTAATAACTAAAGATGGCACGGTTACCAATAGGCTGACACCCCCAAACGACTCGTAATTCAGCATACCAAACCGATTAGAGAACATACCTCAACAGCTTCGACCACTGACTTCAGACAGGAGATAGCGTTTTCTGGTTCAGCTACCATCTGCACGACGCGATCCGTCGACATGGGAGCAAGCTTTTGATACACCTTGATAACGCGCATTTTGTATTTCTATGGGAACAGTTAACGTATACATAGTAACTTACGTCACGCCACTCCTTTATCCGCTCCCCTCCTCTGCCGATAACTGATCCGGCTTGACTTTCGTGGACTAAGATGCGATAGTCCAACATCCCATCGTCTTCTTCGTCCTCTTTCTCGGGATCACCTTGGTCTGGCCCTTGCGGTCGTCTCCGAGAAGGCGGTACCATGCCCATGATGCGTCTGGGATCGGACAGTCTTGCGCTGATTATATCCTACGGAACGGTTAGCAACTGGAGTGAACATTACCTTCAGCTTTGGAGAGACGTCCCGCATCACATTGCAGATGGCCTGGAGATCGCCCTCGATCGTCATAACACTAGAAACGGTAGTCAACGGAGAGTGAACTTTGCGCGAATCAAAGGCAAAGGGATTTGTCGGGTAAAATATCTAAGTACAACCACCTGAGTTCATGCAGACATCGGACCGAATTCTCGCAATTAACTGTCAGTGTGGTCGAGTTAATCGATGGATAGCCCACCAGACCGACATGCACATTAGGGTCCATTGGAAGTGCCGAGCAAATGCTCGACAGTAGCCGACATCAGGATACACATTTCGAATGCTCTAAACTGTTAGGGGTAAGTCTGCGGGGAAATGACCCCTGAGGCTTCCAGCTAAGCTAACAGACTTTAGTCTGATCGGACCTGTTGACCACACTGACCAAGAGGGCTGAAGACAACGGGCAACACACGTCACATATAAACTACTCCTCAAAATAAGAAAAGCAAGTTAGGGAAAAGACATTCCATCCAAAGCATGACATTAAGGTCAACGTTTATCCTACCGTTCTGGGCCTCTGTTGTCAGGTATATTCAGTTTGACGTTATACTGAAACAAGGCACGGATAAGGCAAGGCCGGTATTCAGGTTTGAGCCGAGGACATCATGTGGTTGATTAGGCGGTTAAGGGATACCAACCCAACCATTCGGATAATCAGTGGGAGTCGCCAAGTTCGAGTCAGTTCAGTTCAGTCCAGGACGATTGGTGAGACCATAGAGAATATAAAACAGAGATTTGTGTCAGTCCGGGTCAGGATCATTTACAATGGGTTCGATATAAAATGGTAATAACAACAAACCTGTGATCGCATCTTCTTGATGTTCTCGCCGCCCTTGCCAATCATAATACCAGCGGCACGGCATGGAATGAGGAACCGTATGCCTACGTTTGACAGATCAGTAACAGGACGTTGAAACTTCGAAGGTGGACCATCAGGACCGTTCCCAGCATTATCTCTTTTCATGGCTGTGGCGGCTACGGCAAAAACAACTCAATATGGAGGGCGGATACTCACAGCTCACTAAAACAAACGCCGATAACCCCGAGCTACATTCAATGAACGGAAAGAAAAATATAAAAATCTGATTATTGCAGCTGAGTTCTGAAGTTGATTAACCTGTTTAATAGATCAACAACTCCAGCGTCCATTTTATAACTGCCCACATTGCCTCAAAACCGCGCTTTTCAAAATGCGGTTGTTTTCTTGATTCCAGGCCAATTTCAATTTTAAATTTAGAACTTTATAAACGTTCACAACTGCCACCTGACTGGTGTAATTTGGGGGTAGACCGGAACGCGTTGTTTGTCGATGCAATGAGTTCGAGCAGTAGTCTGCAGGCGGGGATGTGAAAAAGGCGATAACTCCTGTCCGCCAGCTCTGCGATGTGTAAAATTATCTTCAAAGTCCCAGTTCACATCGTACATAGAATCGTAAGGATCTTTTCTTACCGTCGGCTTGCTGCATACGATCAATCTTGGTTGTTTGTTGACGTATGTACACCAACGGCGCTAAACACACTTCCGGCTTGTTTGTGCAGTCGGCAGTTGGATCCTTAGTTCACTGGTGCAGGTGTTTGTCTTTTTGTGTTGTTTCGTACCTACTGGTAGTTGCGCACGTGTTTTACGCACGTGTGCAATAAGGTAGTGGTGTTTTAGTGCGCACGTGCACTAAATTGACGCCTTCTCAGTTAAACGCATGAATACCAGAGGCGAAATAAGAAAACCGATAATTGCGGGAGACCAAAAATATATTATACGATAATTACAGTAGGTCTCGATCACCTCCAAATGACACCGATATGCAAAGGTGGCTAGGGAGGTTTAGGATCCGACCGTCGAGCGCACGGGCAAGTCGGAGGAGTGTATGGCGTCCTTGACGCGCATAGGCCGACATGCATGCAAACAAACGAACGCGATCGCATACACCGAGCAGACGGCAAACGAAGGTCCTTAAGATCCTATTTACAGTGTGGGCTAAGACTTTGGGAAAGATTCTTCACGTGGTACAGCAGGCAAACCGGGGTTATCTGCAGGTCACCACACAGCCCCCCTCCAAAAGAGTACTGCGAACGCAACCCTTTGATCTGCACGAGGGCCAAATCTGGCCAGCCACCCTTGGACTGGTCTAGTTCTTGCTGCACCAGCTTGCGGTCGGTACTGCAATTCCTGGACGCCGCAGACAGAGGAATACTAATGCCAAGAGTTCCTATCGAGCTCTCACTCCAGTGTCCTCCCCAACGGTGTCGAAAAGAGTGGGGAATTTGGAGTTTCCATGCCGAGGTCCTGGGAGTGTACGCAGTGATCGCGTGACGGCGTTCGCGTTGTAACCTTCGACTGACCAAGCCTGTGAGCGAAAGCGTAGTACTGAAGAGCGGAAGAAGTCAGTTTCGGTGCATATTCAGATGTTAAACTTACCTGGGGAAATTAAATACGCGGATACGCAGGAAAACGCCATTTTTGTATTTCTGAAAAAGGTTTACGATTTTTTGGGTTTTCGAAATCTCTTGTGATTTTTTTGGTTTTTATGGAGCTGAAATTGAACTCGACTTAACGAAATACAGTCCTCTACCAGACGTTTAGGCCAGTGCACTCTACGACCTGAACGTGTTACGATAGGTGCTGGCGTTGTCCTGTCCGCTGATGGCGATGAGTCAGGATGAGACGGTTCAGCGGAAGTGCCGCAGAAAATCGTTCCAGGAGCTGACGGTAACCAAAGTTCCACGAGGTGCAATGACGACTGCTGGCAGAAAGCGTGGAGATCGTTTTCCGTCCGTTGTGCGTTGGCCATATCCAGTAACTCGATAATGTCGCGGCCAACAAGTGCTGACACGCGTGACAGAGCGTCAGCCACAACGTTGTCACTGCCGGAGATGTGTCGCGCGTCTACTGAAAACTGCGAGTTTAAATCCGGGTGGCGCACTTCGCATTGTGTGCGGCGTTCGGAACGATTACGGAAGGCATATACCAACAGTTTGTGATCAGCGAAGATCACAAATTGGCGACCTTCGGGGGCATATCAAAGGTGACGAACGGCCAAGTAGCTACCTAGTTACTCATGATCGAACGTGCTGTACCTCGTTTCGGCGGGCAACAGACGTCTGGAGAAAAATGAAAGCGGTCTCCAGGCTCCATCGACGAACTGTTGGAGTACAGTACCAGCAACTGTGTCGGAAGAGTCTACTGTTATGCTGGTGGCGGCATATGCGTCGAAATAATGCAGCATCCCTGGGCGATTAGGGCGTCTTTGGTGCGGTTTAAGAAGCCGACCGCTGCTTCGGACAACTCGACGTTGCCGTTGGAACGGCCACAGAGTAAGTCGGTCAGAGGCTACATGTGTTGTACGCAATGCGGGGTGAAACAGCGGTAATAGTTAATCATGCCGTTAAAACGACGGACAGCAGCAAGCGTTGTAGGGCGGGGAAAGTCGCGAATCGCCTGTGTTCTGTTGATCAGCGGCCGAATGCCGCACTGATCGACATGACGCCCCACGAACTCAACTGCTGATTGGACGAAAACGCATTTGTGCGCGTTGACAGTGGAGTCGTGCATCGCAAATCGTTCGAAGAGCAATCACAGATGGTTCTGGTGCTCTTCTTCGGAAGTGCTTCCCCCCAGCAGGTCGTCGATATAGAAACTGACGAAGTCCAAACCTCTTTGAGGTGACTAACGAATCGCTGGGGTGTTTGAGCGGCGTTCCGGAGTCCAAACGGCATGCGCAGAAATTTGAACGAGCCGAATGGTGTAATCACTGCTGTATTGGCAATATCGTCCGCGGCGGCTGGGATCTGGGATCCTCGAGAACACACGGGTGCCTTTCACGCTGGCCATGATGTCCTGAATATGTGGAATGGGGTGCCTGTCCGGCACCGTAGCGTTGTTAAGCCCACGATAGTCTGCACATGGACGCCCGTCTCCTGATTTTTCCGGCACCATATGGAGAGGCAAAGCTCAACGGCTATTCGACGGGCGAATGATGCCAAGCTCGGGCATGTGCTGGAACTCGGCGTGCGCTATCTTCAACTTATCCGGTGTTAAACGACGGCCTTTGGCAAACACCGGCGGGCCGGTTGTGACGATGTGGTGTTGCTTTGTACTAGTTACTGGCAACAGCGAGGTTGGCTGTTTGAAGACGGTAGGAAATTCTCCGGCGAGAGGAGCACAATCATTCGTGATGACCGGGCGAAATACGGAACCGATTAAAACCGCACTGGTCAAAGTCCTGACAGCAGGCAAGTTCACCTTGCGGTCGACTAGCAGGTCGAAATGCTCGAGAAAATCGATGCCAATGATTGGCATTTGGACGTCTGCCACGATGAAAAGCCATCGAAAAGTGCGGCGAAGGCCTAAGGTCGATGTGTGAGAAAGCTGGCCACAAACGGTAATAGGCGTACCGTTCGCTGCACGTAAGGCTGACTGCGCTTGCACAAGTCGTCCGCGGGAATCCGGTAGGAGGACACTGATCTATGCGCCAGTGACGATGAGGTAGCGAACTTCCGATTAGTGGTCTAGAATTTAAAACGGGCTACTTCGGGAGCCAGCAACATCGGTCGTCACGGCGTGCTGATCGGCTAGTTTCCCTGATCTCTTTTGGAGAAGGGACAGGGACTGCGGCAGAAGCGGGCATGGTAACCAAACTGCTGGTGGTACCAGCAGTGGTCGGGGTAGACACTCCCTGTGGGCACTCGTCTCCTCCTATAAGTTGACCAGGAGGCCCTTCTGTTAGGTTTGCATGATGTATAATACGGGCACGACCTGTGAGTGCTGAGCGCCTGGATCTGACGTGTGAGCTCATTCACTCGATCAATCAGAGGTGCCAATGATTCCGGCACTGGCGCGGATACTGGGGAGACCTGATTCCCGTATGCCTCCCAGATGTTGTCGGCAATGTCGGCTCACTATTGCAGAGCCACGTGAGGGTTGGCAATAGGAATATTTCGCATACCCCTAGCCGCTGGACCCACACTTGTTTCAGGAATGAATCGTCGACCTGAGTTGAGCCTGCGAGGCGCTGCAGTCGGCGTAGGAGCTGTGAGGGCCTCTCGTCGCCCAGCTCGGTAGTACTCAGCAGCAGGGCGGTGCGTTGACGATCCGACAGGTCAGTGAGCGCGATGGTAGCCTCTTTTAGCTGTTCGGGGTCCTATGAACTTACCGCGATCGGGCTTTTGATTCCCCCGTCGCACTCTGCGGCTCTCCGCGTGACGTGTAGCTGTCTTTCTTATTTGTCAGCGCATTCCTGTCTCTGATTTTCATTTGTTTGGTTTGATTGGTGATGTCGTTCAGAGTGTTTTTTCACATATATGTGATTGTTTTGTATATGCGTGTGTGTTTTTGTCCGCGTCTGTGTTTGTGTTTTTGTGTGGGTGATGATGAGGTCGGTGTCAAGGTGGTCTTATGATTGTGCGTGATCAGTACCGGATACTGTAAAGTGTTTTTGGCTGGCTCATTGGCCGTTTGTCTGTGCGGTGCAATCATGTCAACATGCATGAATGCTTTCGTGCACGTGCATGTGTGTGAGCATTCATACAGCGCAATGTTATCAGTGCATGCTTATTTATTTGTGTTCGGAATGTCTGAAATCGATCCAGTTGGCGGCTCTTTAAGAAGGGAACAGGAAGCTCTCGGTGATCTTGGTCAAGAACTGCGAGTCAATAGTCGCACAACATGGAATGATGATCCGTTTGCGGCCAATTCTAGAGTTACGGACGAACCATGGAACGTCAACCTTCGAATTATGTTGAATGGTGATGATGCGGTACATTCAAGCCCTGTTGTGTACTCCGCATCGATTCACGTTCCATGGGCCTACTCAGCCAAACAGCATTTTGAATGGAATAGCCTCTTCTGAACATACCGTATATAAAGCATGGCGCGAGGAATACAACGGGGGAATTCAGCAAAAAGATGACGAAGAATATTGAATCGTCCGCTAACGATTCAAGGTTCACAACGAGTTACGCGT
>LUCH01005812.1:8659-38608 GCA_013368495.1 Paragonimus heterotremus | reverse complement strand
ACCCTTGTGCCATCCGCGTTCTTGGATCACAACAATAGTACTGACCCCCTGACACTATGTGTTTGATCTATAGCCCTTTACCTTCAGAATGATGTGGTTCATGCATCGTCAACCTGTGCGAACCATTCTTTTGAAACTTTTCCACTTGGTCCGCCAAAGCTTCGGGGTTAGAAACGTTACCTATGAACACATTTACTAGTCATAGAAGAAGAAGTGTAGCAAACATGTTTTCGATAAAATCTCATCAGACTGTTACAGTTATAAAGGAAAATAAAACTAAAAACGGTTACTTGCGAAACTTGGTATTGGTCCCAAATTCACACCATCTCGATTTTGTGTTTTTAGACACCGATTGGGTGTTACATATCGATCGGGTGAGTCAGCTAATAGCCAGGGCAATTGAAGTGACTGAACAAAGGTTTTCTGTCCACACAAGGTTAGATTACGTAATCGAATGGCAATGGCATCGGTAGTGGCCAACATTCGCTGACGAACGAGTTTTGACCTGTTCGGTGATGTGTTCCGATATTCATTCCCACCATCTTACCGTAGCTGATAAAAGATGTATAACACTGACAGTCTCGTGCCTTTGCTTGTCTTTTTAAAACAGGCGGATAGACTGCCATCTCAGTTTTATGGTCAACCTTGTGCGCATCGACAGCAGACTAGCTGAAACGTTTACCTATTCGGCTGAGCAAGGCTACAGTTGTGCATGATTGATCGTAGAGCACCGAATATCACGTAGTATCACCGCTAACGAGTCGTGTTGATAGGTCAGGCATCTTCCCGCAGTAGTACGAATGTAGATAAGCAAACTTCTGTGGACGCACACTTGTTATCGAAGTGGTTGTGCGTAAAAGCGGTTGTTTGAATGTTCCGATTAGAGAGGCAGGCATTAGTGAACACTCACTCAGTGTACCAACTTTGATTCAGGTGTGGATACTTCTTCTATGGCTGCTACTGCTATCGTTAACTGCTGGACTGTGATTTGAATATATCGAAGGTATCGATGGTATCACACCGCACACATATTCGTATTCCTCCACAAATTATCACACAAGTGGATATGTCCTTGTTTAATCTCGTAAGGTGACGGTAACATGCGTTTTAGTTAACTTCACAAGATTCACTTTACGATCTGGCACTTAGCATAAGTCGGCCTAACATTGCGTATGTCACATGATTCTTTGGGAGGAATTCAACACAGCCTATCATTTTCGCGGCTTTGGTTATGCAACTCGCTGTTGGCTCTTGTCCTGTTAGGTGAACGCACTCAGACAACGTGTGTGCCTGTGCGGCAGGCCCGATTGCGTGATTCACCATTCAAGGCACGCCAGTGCGCCCCCAACCTTGCCCTGTTTGATTTGAATGGGTCATGTAACCGTCCTGAATCTGCAAGTCGGCATTAGCTTGTTTACGTGTTGACATCGTATGTCTTGCCATCTGGCCGTACAGTTGTGCTCAGCTTGTCGTACGCTATTCTTACCATACGTTTGTCCTCCTTGCTGCTTGACTATGTGCACTCTACATTCACGATGCAACAACCGCGTAATTTATTCATTACAATACAATACACGGTACAACAGTAACGCACTGAGTCTTCAGTGGATGCTTGGTCAATTTTTTCAGTTTCAAGTACTGTCAGCAGTCACTCTGTGCAATGCAACTAATCGGTTTGTTCCCTACTCTTATTAGCACTGCCATGGAACGACAAAATTAGCAGTTAATATGTCCCCTTAGACTTAGACACAGTTCAGTGATTAGGTAGCTTCGATCCGTTTCAACACCGGTTATCTAACCAACATGTTACGATCAAATCCGGTCCTAGCAGATAGAGACAACATGGACAAAAATCATGTTCTATATCATAAGATTACCATTAGAAACCAGAATTTACCCAACTGTTAATCCTACGATGGCCAGGACTAAATGAAATGTTTGCCTAATCAAACTGAAGCTATGGCTGAATTAGCAGGGTTTCTGATGATACCGGGCAATACGGATGCTCCAGTCGCAGTTCCGCTATGGTTTTTTAAACACCTATCGTGATGCTAGTTCCTGGGTTCGTACGCCCAAAGTTTCTCTCAGCCTTATGTTACCACGAGTCGAAAGTCCCAATAAGACCACGGCGAGTCTGCAAACAAACCTTATTTATTGATTTATTCACCGTTCACAAGCTGACATCAACGCAACAAGTTAGGTCGCTAGGGGGTTGACCGTGAGAGTACCTTACGCACGACAGCCCCAGAAAGGACGAATGTAGACGGAAACTCCAGTCGACCTTCAAAATTCAAACAAGCGTCAGGCTGGTTGGGCGGCGTTCCCAACGGTAATGGCTAGAACATTAGCATCTTAATGAATGCAGCCTACAGTAGTGAAAATGGTGCGGACTCATTATACAGCCACGAATAAAGCTGAGATACTCACGCCAGCACAATAACTTTGATGTTATTAGTTTATAGTAAGTTTACATTCACAAGACAATGTGAACAGGCGCGGTGGTGTTGGTAAGGCAACTCTCACGTCGCAGGGAGTTTAGAATTGTGAGGGCGTCGAAGGTAATCTCACTACACATTACACCATGAGACAAAAATATTATACTGACTGGCAAAGGATGCAGTCAACTTGCAGCCAGTCGCCAAATTTGAAGCTAAAGGTCAATAGTTCAGAGACATAATCACCCCTAATGGATATCGACGAGTGACACGAACGAACTTGGCGTAGCCAAATAAAAACAGCCCGACATAATGCAAACCATCATTTCATCCACTGACATTGAATTAAAAATGAACTAACGATAGAGGTCAGTTGATGTTCTTACATCCTCAAATAATCAAGGGTTTGTGATAATTTCAATACTGTTCTAATCAGCCACATAGTTAATGCAACCGTTGTTGGTAACCTACTGTACACTTCAGTTTCTCCTATTAACCGAAAATTTTAGAAGTACTGCCTAATGAAGGATGGACGTTTTATGCGGGTAACTCGAATTGTGGTGCAAATTTTCTCGTTCTCATTGTCTACTCATATTTTTGTCCTATTGGTGCTTTCATTAACGAACAATTTATTAGTATTGTATCATTTGCGTTTTGTAGTGTCCGTATTTCGAATTTTTGAAAACCCACCGTTCATTTTTTATTGTTTATCTCTATTGACAATGACTGGAGTCAGATCTAACAGTGCTGGGACTCAACAGACATCTACCAAGACAACAAACACTTGGAACAGCTACGAGTACAGAATGCCCGTACAAAACGATATGCAGTACTACCATTGCTAGAAGTGGTACAACTTCAAGTGTACCAGCCTCCATGAAGACCGATGCAACACCAACCTCTCGATCGATCTCCCCAACAGAGCGGAAAGCATGAACAACTGACTAAAATCAAGGCACAGATCATGGGTGAACAAAAGATACATTTGGACATTAAGGGTGTAGTTTTTGTTGCCGTAGTGTCCACTCAAGTTCCTATGTCAGTAGTAGAAAGCGGGCATGCCGCTTTTGTAGACGACAGTTTAACGTCTGCCCCTCGTAGCACAAACACAAGTGCTGCAGGCACTGGGATCTCTCAGTATTCGTCTTCCGTGTTAGCCGCTTAAATGATGACTAAACGGCTGTGCACAAAACTCTACCTTCCGAGAATTCGGAACGGAGGGAGTCTGTTGAGGCAACCTCTCACGAATTAAAAGGCATTTCCTTGGCCCACCCTATTAGATAGTTCTATTAGTGGTTGCACAACACTACATACACTGTCTCCTTCAAAACCTCGCTCTCAGGAGATGAACGGGTCAAATCGTCCGTGGGGTAACACTTCCTAACGTCCCACCAAAAGGCAGAAATTGAGAGGGACACAGAATCCACATCTTGTGACGTCGAGAATGCTATCCAGGCGCTCCGTAGGGTCGCTGACGTATATACAGGCCGTGATGTTGAGCCCGCAGCCACAAAGGAGGGCCGACAGACGAACACGGCAAAACAGCGTTCAGCCCCAGCACCATCTCTTAGGTCTGATCTCCCAGGCTCTTCCTCGCACTTTCCTTTTTTCCGTAAAAGCAAACAAGGAGGTAGCTTTTAAGTACAAGTATATGAACTGTCTGAGTTTCTTCACTAAATAACCAGAAACCAGACGGTTCTTGTTAATTAACCGCTCATCTTTGCTTTTATGGAGGCTTGAATTATAGATGATATTAGTGACAATGAACTGAGTGTCCCGGCTACTCTTTTTACTGACCTGACTCAGCTCGAGGGAGAGTGGGGAGCTCTGCGACTTTCCTTAACTAAAACTTCCCAATGCCTACGGTTATCAGGGAATTCCGGTCCACTTATAAATTTGACGCTCTGATGCCTCCAATGACATTGTGCGGCCATGGTCCAATCTTAGTGACGATGATTAATCGTTCTCCATCATCCAACACTTCCGATTATGAAGCTCACCTTGTGAGCCTAGAAAACCTTCTAGGATTATAGCGTTTTTCCCATCTGTTTAATCTGGGTGACTTCAATGTACTCATCGATATATCCACAGGACTGTAGGAGCGACTTATCGACTCCCTTATCGATGTTGGTGTGATGGAGAGAGTAAACACAACATGTCAGCGCTCTGAAGCAGCTTCGTTCTGGTCAGACTCCCACTTTGCTGGATCTAGTCATCACTAATGAAGCTCACTTGATAGACAGAGTGATAAGCAAGCAGCCATTTGAACATAGTGACCAATTTCTGATAGACTTTCATCTTATCTGTTACTGGGTACGAAAACCCGCAAAAAAAATCCACAGTTTGAAATTTCAGTCGGACTGATTTTAATGCCCTGATAAACTATCTAGAATCACTCCTTCTCGAATACGATTTAATGGGTCAAAACTATCATGTGTAATTCAGAAGGCGGATGATTTATTCATACTGCACAAACTGTGTACTTTCTCTTATCGCTCATCTCTTCTGCGCAGAATACGTCGTCTTCTTGATGACCGTTCCCAGTTATTCTTCAAGCATAAGCTTACGGTGAAGCCGGAGGACCTCCATGCTGTCCACACTGTTCAAAATAGGTGAAGACGTAAAGTCTGTGAGAGCACTAAACTGGTACAAAAAACATTCTACAAAAGGCTTGCGCGAACAAAGACTTCTTGTTTAAGTAAGAGTCGACTGAGAAGGAGTAAGCCTTCAGCTCTTTCTCTGAGACTACCCGAAAGGGAGACTCTTTCCAATCCTTTAGGTGTAACCGAGGTACTTAAGGAGAACCATTCAGTAATCTACAACGTTGCACCGGAAAAGTGGCACCCAATTCTACCGCCGTGAGGTTTTCAGCAAACACTTCTTACCGCTCAGTTTTCTGTGCTCGATATTGAAGGCCTATGATACAAGGTTAATTTACATAGTGCGATTGGTCTTGACAGTATCCATCTTAGGATTCTCAAAGAAGTAGCTGCTAATCTGGCGGATCTTCTTTATAAACTGTTTAAACAGACGCTGCGGAATGACATTCTCTCTAATGCATGGAAGGAAGCCACGGTCACGCCGATCATCAAAATGTGTGACCGGCTAGTTATAGATTCGTCTTACTAGCATTTGATGCAAGATAATGGGGCGCTTATTAAGGCCCACTATCCTTGGGCACTTCCTATCGAACAGTCTTCTTTCCGTCATCCTACATGTCATAACCGTCCATGCATAGCAAATACTTTTCTTCATGGAGGGTTTTATACAGACAAAAGCCAGTGGCATAATCTCAGATGCTGTCTTCTTTTATTTCACCAAGGCTTTTGGCCATTTGCCATATGAGCCCGTCGGGAAGATTAAGGTATTTTTAAAGAGGTTTGATTGGATGAACTCATTGAGAAGAAGTCAACCAGTGGTTTGCGAAAAGCTACGGTCAATTATTATCGACAACGCTGACAAGGTAGAATGTTAACGCGGTGATCATTCAGGAGGACACGCTACTGTAGCACTGGATTTCGCTATAACGAGCTTCGGAGTAAAGTATAACTAACGAGCTACCAGTGAAGCCGAGTCGACCAACTGGAAAGCTGAGGCGTCAGCACTAATTGTATTTCTTCATTTTAGTGAATCATCTTGTCCGTAAATTAACCAATAGAAACTCAATAAAACTGAGATTTGCATGGTACTACAATCTCTGCTTTCGATTTCGTTTTGGAAGGTGGCGACTTTTCAACAGTGTTCAGAGGTAGGTACTTTGCTGGGATGCCTATTATCTGGATACTATAACCTTTGGAGTTGAAACCGGATATGATCTTTTGTCTCCTTTCACGATTTCTACGGGGCTTCCTCAAGAATCAGTGCCAGGTCTTCTTTTGTTTCTTGACAACATCAACGATTTCCAGGACAAAATTTCTGGTAACGCTGTTCTACACGTCGATGGCCTGAAAATTATTGACCTAAGTGCACCATAGATTGATCTTGACGTTATTAAGCGCCGGTCGAATGATTGAAGCCTCCCACAAAATGACAGTAAATGTCCACAAGTGTCGCTCGGTGGAGTCTCTGGCAATGCCTGCGTGATTCATAGTTCGTTCAGCACAGTGAACATCACGTAAGTCGATCTGAAGAAAGATCTAGACATCTGAATGTCGTCTAATCTATCCTTCGCCCTTCACCACCATATGGCCACTCTTAAGTTGATGGAACCCACTTTCCCCTTATAGACAAGGAAACGTTCCAAACGCTTTACGGCGTTTAACTAAAATGGCTACTCAAGCATGCTAGTCAGGTTGTGTATTCTGGCCTGAAGAAAGACATACTCGCTATTGAGCGTGTTCCATGTGTGGTTACCAAACTAGTCACGCGCTTGAGAAATTCGCCCACGAATCTCGGCTTGAAATTCTCGATCTGTATCCACTCGAATTTCGACGACTGTGTGATGATTTAATTCTCATGCAATTCTTTTGTAAAGTAGATCTAGTGGAACAGTCCTTCATCATAGCGAATAGTAACGGTCGACGAGGAAATGGCACAAAACTTTAGAAGTTCCATCTCCAGATCTTCCTTAACCAACAGTTCTTTTGTTATAGGATCATTAACCAGTGGGACAGCGTTCTGTCTGAGGTTGTCAGCTACATTTTTACAGATCGTTTCAAAGCATTGCTAGATTCTTATTTACTTAAGCAGAATAGTGATCTTAATCAGTTCCTGGTATTTACTGTAATCTGCAAAATCGGTGCCACACCTTGTTCTCAATGACTGTTTTTCAGGTCAACAGATGCCCGCTTGACATTGAACAGAACAAAACGACTGAATCCGAGTAATTTGGGTTCCTTGTTTAGAACCCTCTTATTGGTCGCTGAATCGCTACAGAATACGTTTTACGGTTGTGTTGAAAGTGCTTCACAAAACATGTTTCCAAAATACTGGGAGAACCGAAATTTGATTTTTTTAGTCTGTTTTCTGTACAAAAGTAGTATTAGAAGTTCTTTCATACCAGCAACAAATCCCTTTGAAATCAGTGAAGTATCCCTCGGTTTATCACTGCATTTTGATATCCGGATCAAATAAGGTTTCGTACAGTGCTTGAGAGTAATGGAACAAAAGCCGATCTTCACATAAGTATATTGCACATACAACTGCGAATTGGTTTTCATATGCTTGGCGAGAACTGGCCACTGTGATAAGAGCGATTAACACAAAACTGTATTAGAATCATAAGAGCTTAAGTTTTTGTATAAGATGGAGTGGTAATTTATCTTCAGACGATTAGCATTAAGGTAATCGGATTTCCCAGACAAACAGAAAAATCTGCAAGCGAAACGGTAGCGTGAACTTCACTAGACAGCCTGCGTGCGAACTATGCTGTATTGTTTCATCAGTTACATTGGTTCACAAAGAATAAATCGAACTGCGGCAGCATTAATGCAGATAGGTCTGAGTAACCATCATCTGTTATAGCGTATCCAGTCAATTTAGATACAGTGTCTGAAACTGGCAGGTCACGGCTGGTTGGCTTTTTTAGTATGATGCTGTGACTGTAAACATTAAGTTTGTTCAAATGCTGGTTGCTTCTTATGATTTTACTAGAGCAATGGTTTCAGGTGAATAGGCCTTTTCAATTAGTTCTTTTTAGAACTGTGAAGTTATCAAGTGGACAGACACTGAATAAATGGTGTTTGTTTATAGTGAGTTATTCTCACTGGCAGCTGACATTGAATTGGACCTGTTTGAGAGTGTCTCATACTTTCCTTTTCGGATATCTTCCAGTAGTTATGATATCACAGTCACTTTGATGGTGTACTGTAGTTGATTCAGTTCATCCTCACTTGTTGAGTCCGCGTCACAAGTCCGCGCATTATAATGTTACCGAAAGTAAGGTTCACTTGCTATTCTACGGTTTTTCTACGATCCATAACATTTTACTCCCGAAGAGTATTTGCTCACCTTGCAATTCCTCTCCATAACCGAACAGGTGTCACGAAAGAATGTAACTACATTTCATTGGGTTAACGATTAACTTAGTACACTTGATGTCACACCGGATATTTTTGTTTTACGATGTCCACAGCTCACTCTTTCGGTGGCAACAAACGTAACTCTACCGTGAGGAATGGATGTGGTTGATATACTATCCCAAAAACTAGGCACTGAAACCTTTCAACATGTCACTAACTTGTGTAAACTGATCTGTCTTTATTCATGGGCTTGAATATCAAATGCCGCTTCGTTGAGCAAGATCAATATTTAAACATTTAGTGCCGCGGAATTGTTTCACCCTAAAATTATCGCGCTACAGAACATCCATTTTGCAGCTTATATAAGACTACATAGTAGTGCGTTGATTACTCTGAACCATATCGCAAAGTGCTTCAGACCCACTGAAACTGATGAATGTAGCATACCGTGAGACTCAAAAAAGTGACGAAGTAACTGGGCTGTGCGCTCTAACTCCAGCACTGTCAACTCCCGTCATCTATCGCTTAAAGCAACGTGGGAGGTAGACTAGTTGTGCACTATTTGGATCATCCTCGTCTTCCGGTCTAGATGTCTCTGTTATCGTCCATGCATGCCTAGTCCGATTGTCCGTCAGTATTCCTACAACAGTCGGAATTATACTTTAGTGCCACCTGGAAATTTGAGTTTTGTCCTCAAATGACTCACAACCACAGGCACTTTTATGGGTGACTCACATGTGGTGAGGGTGTGACAATCATATTGCTCAATCTGACGATTTAAGTGCACCAGTCAATCCGAGCAGTTGGCGATCTGCCAGCCAAAAAATAATCTACAGCGCCCCAGCACCCGAAAGTTGAGAACGATGTCAACTTGATTCATGCAAAGGGTATTCGAAGTAATTGAACAGAAAAATCAATGCAAGTTTTGTATGACATAAATTGCTGTAAGTTGCCTACAGAGTAGTCAAAAGAAACAGTCCTCAGTGTAGATTTAAACCTCTTTTCTATTACTTTCGGATGCAGATGAATGTGCAGTTACTGAGACTAATAATAGTAGAACAGCGACTGAATCGTAACTGTAACTTTATGACGGCATATTTGATTGCTTTTCGAATGCCGGTTTCGACCCAATGTCCAGTCGACTGTTGACACGACATTGCAGTATTAGACAGATTTATGGAACTAAAGGGAAAACTAGAACTTGTATCACTTTATTAGATTGTGATCGTAAGTTACCAAGCATTTCATCCATGCATGCATATCTCTAGAAGTTCGCAGAACTTTTTTGGGAAACCTTCCATCACAGCTTTTAATTTCATCAGTTGTACAGTTGGCAAACGGGACTCGTTGGTGTTTGTAGCAGACGCTCTACAGGCTGAGTATCACTGTGGTATATATATATATATATATATAGGTAAGTTCAGAGTTATAAACGTTGAGTGTATCTTGCTTCAACGGAATCGACGCTTCTGTGATGTTCAATATGAAGACACCCCTAGATTGAAAGCTTTCACGAGAAAAATCGAAGTGTACAACTCGGTATCACATTCTCGAACAACTAGGGGAGGGAAGGGTAGTTGCGTTCTCCAACCAGATGTTATACTTATGATGTTACTTGAATGACGCTGTTTTTTAGTCACACCTAATAGGCGAGAATCATTCTTGTCGTACGCAGACAAGTTCGACTTAGTTATTAAGCTGATTGTTGGACTGGACTATGACCGGGGCCGCTGTCCAATTCTATTTCGTTTAGAGCATAGAGAGGACAGCACCACAAGGCCAACATCCATCCTAAGCGCACGGATATGAATAACGGTTTTCGATGTGCTTCTGCCAGTTCTAAGAAGGTCTATGACGATATAGCTAACTCATATGTTAAGACGGTTATGAACCTGTGTATGCACAGAGGTAACCAGTACTTTGCGCAAGAAGAAACAGTAACCCAACTAGCCCGTTGTGACTTCCCAAAAACGTCATACAGAGTGCATGAATTAACACCATGGATTCCAAGAAATTGGAAAAAATAGCTGCTATTCCACAGAAGCTGTTTTGTAGTGTTCTGAATGAGATCTACTCCAAGGTAATTTAGTTAAAAGGGGAGTACGCATCCGCACAATTGCATCTAAAATCCTCGCTGCTGATTGATGTAACCAACAGATATGTGCACAAAGTAAACTGCACTGTTCACAAGTTTACATCGAATAGATTGAATAAAACTGAAATTCTGGAGAAACGCATATTGGGGGCAATTTGCAAACCACAGTGGAAATAAACGTGAATATCGTGAAAACACTGAAAAATCTCACAGTTACCGTTCACACGTTGGACATAGGTCATGAAATTGGACTGGAATGTGTTCACATCACCAGGAAATAGTATGGAACAACACAAGAACGTGTGATCGAAATTACAAAGATAAAAAAGGTCGGTGGTTACTCTACCTTGAGTAGACGACGACTGTACTTGTGTTGATTTTGTTGACTAGCGACGATGACTGGATGTGTTGATCGCACGAAGACCGAATCGTGTTTATTACGTGTAGAAGTTCGTAAGTTCCTTCTTCTTTCGAAAACTCATTCCAGAACCAACCAACTCATCATACTAGGATGACAATATTGTTTATTTCTAAGGTTCTTCGGCATTTCCTTGCGTACGTACGTATGATACTTTATAGCTGAAATGTATACTCTGGGTGGAATTAGACAAAGTGGGAGTTGGAAAGGGTGAAGACGAACTTCGAACCACATGATACCGGAGACTATGTGAGACTTTAGATGACAAGTAAATATGCTTAGTTGTGATATATACCTTTAACAGGAACGTTGGTACTCTCAGTTATGACTTACTGAGGAACTCATGGAAATATAGCAACTAGTGAATATCACATTAATAGCTCTGGTTTGAAAACAATTTCTTTTGCATCTGTAAAGGTGAACCATTGGTCTATGTAGTCTCCATTTAACACTTGTTCTCTGCTACCTTCATCGTTCATATAAACGAACACTACGATACCCTTGAACTTTCTTGGTGGTCGGTGCTTCATTCATTTTATAGCGAAAAAACGTCCAATAAAGTACACTTTTTATTGTCCAACTCGCTTGTTACCATGCCACACGCGCTTGCGACTTTGAATCACAATTCCAGTCCATAACATACCCTGGTTTCTGCTCACAGGTCGTGTGCACTTCTACTCGGTTTAGGTGTGTGATTGGCGCCTTCTATACGGGGTTTTTCCGTCTGATATTCCTCGTCCGTTGATCCGATTTCATTGAGCGATGGCTCGTCCAGTTGCTCGTGTTGTCCTCCATCTATCCATCATGGGCTTTGATCGAACTCCACAGCCGTGTTGAGATATTCCTGCGAGTGTTGGAGTAATCACGTTTTCAATATGGTCATCCATCCTATTTCGGTAGCCACGTCTCACCTGTTGGTCCGATCCGGTCGAGCGATGAGTCGTCCGGTCGCACACACCGTCCTTGATCCGCTCGCTGTGGGTTTTTGAACGCACCTCCTCCGTGTGTTGAGGTGTTCTGTTGAGAGTTGGAATACTCGCACTTCCTGCCTGACAGTCCACCACAATTTGTCGCATTTGTTGCACATCCGCTCTCTCAGTAGAATGATTTGGTTCGACTCGACATGATTACCCACAAAGGTATTCACCGCCGGTATAACATGCCACACCGTTCTCTGTAAGACATTTAACAATGTCTGTGGCGTACAAACTGTCCGGTATGCATCATCTGCACACTGTGACCACCGTATTATTATTATTCCTGATTGGCTCACGTGACGTCTATATGCCTGAGCATAGCAGAGTAAACACTCTGAGTGTATGAAAAATATTAAAGGTTGATGGATTCTAATGTGAACTGTTGAGAAATTCTGCTTGGAGATTCAGTTCACCAAATCATTTGGTGGATTACGTTTGACACAGTGCATTGAACGGGTTATTTTGTCCAAATTTGAAAAAGTCTGAACTGCCGTGGTGACTTGGCAGCTCAGGTGGTAGAGCGTTTGTCGCGTTTGGGCATGCTGTTTCTGTCGTCGGTTCGACTCATGAGGTTCAGACTTTTTGTAACTGGGTCTCTTCTAACTTCCGAATGGCTTATTTTCGAAAATGCATAAAGTTTACTGTTTTTAGGCAGACTCTTAGAAATTCCTGTTGCAAACATGAACTTGAATCCAACGGACCATTTGAAGTAGACCACAGATAGATTTACACTACAACGTGAAAACCAGTTTTAGTTAGGGCAATGATTTAGTAACACCGAGCTCGCGGCCGCCTGACTGATCATCCAGCTAGTCATCACCTTGTTCCTTGGGCATTTTCAGCGCTGTTTGTGATATCCCATCAATCTTACAACGGAGATCTGTATGGATTTCGATTAAGTTACCCGCTCAATAAATTATATGGTCTTGAGTATTGACAATCATTTGCTCATTATAAATCTGAATGGTGAGCAGTCTAAACGATCATCACACTTACGTTTCACTAAAATTTTGATTTGACACAGGTACCGCCATTTGTTTACTTCCATTAGTCGTTGCGGGTTACGCTTAACTAGGTCACATTAAGAACTAGGTAGTGAGAAGTTCTCAGTTTGCAGGCGTTCATGTATGCTTCCGCCTCACCATTGTTGACAGACGGTGGCAGAATGGGTGACCGACGTGGCAGTTGGCTAGGTCTGAAGCAACAACGAGTCGGCTGAGACAACACGTCCGATACACGCCGCTGAGCCATACCTGCCAGGTCTCTTGTTAAGGTAAGTACCTGCAGTCCAACTGGCTGCACAATGATTACGGTGAATGGCTTCAAACACGCTGGAGTTCAGGCAAAACTAAGTTCGATGTGACCCTTAGCAACCGATGCTGCTTGATCCGTCGTTTGCCTTTGGTGGGACTCACAAGTGGTTTGAGATTATAAAGAAGATAGTTGCGTGAAAATCGATGGGCTGAACAAGTTGGGGTGGGCTCGGGTCTACAGCGGATGTCGGAGCTGTGTGACTTGCAAAACTGCGCACCGTTACCTAGAACATATAACTTTAACCATCAGTTGAAACTGTACTATAAGCCACTTCTAACGGTATCATTGCTCTTCTAATAGGATGCAAAGATATCTGTGGCACTCTAATTTATTCAGATGACAGTTCTAGTCTAAGAAAGCTCGTCAGTTTAGTTCTGCACAGGCACGACCTATCAATCGGTAAACAGAGCTGTCTACCACTGGACGGTCCTCTTATTGTCATTCACCCGAAAGTGTCAAACCAGTGGTGAGGGGAACTTTGAACGTTACCAACGGGAACACTGACTGATCAAGCGACCCTAGACGTACTTACGAGGAACGGGCTCTGACTGGTCAGTATTGTGGTTGGTGATCTAGCCTAAGTGACATCCTGTCAATTCCGATCACATGTACGGCTACAACCTGATTTATGGCCTGTATTTGGTAGCTTCTCTACGAATGGTAGTAACAGAACCGGGAAACTTACTTCCTGAACGAATGCCTACACCTCGAGCTCACTAACTGACGTCAACTATATAGCGCATTTGAAGGATTATCTCAAATCTAACACGCTCGCGTGACATTCATATGGCACGTCCACTAGAGGGTTGCTTTCTTACGTTGCATCCTTCAAACCAGACTTCTCATGCTTTACCCTTAAGGTTAATTTGTCTACTATCTTACCTCTAGCACTATATACTGTGCTGATCACCTTAACTAGTGTTGGTATCTGTGACTGTCAGAATTTTGATTATTACTACACCCACGTGTATGATTGATAATTGTGTGTGGTGCACGTATAGTGAACTTGGTATTACAGTTTGGCGGGTACTCGCTCACTCATAACCTCAAATGCGAGGTCTGTAATGGGTTGGTTCTTATAAACGATAAGATGTCAACCTGTCTTCTGTGTAAGACTCAACTTGTAGATCGGTTTCGCTGTTGACCTACGATAATTTAAAACAAACCGTAACTCAAAGTTATGTGTGACCAACCTGCACAATTGTCGTGACCTCAGAGGAGGACTAGAGTGCGCTGCAAAACTTGTTAGGTAGCAAGTACTTCACTTGTCGTCCTAAAGAAGACTCATCGGATATTCCACCTTACCTGACCGATTTCGAGAATAAAGCTGCTGAAAAACCATAAAACCATAAAGCTAAACAAAGTGAGCGAGCGATTAACGCCTTCACATCTGACTGATAGTATCTGCGTTAATACGATAAAGAGCAGCCCTCCAGCTATTGTGACATCACCCCTAAACATGTAACTCTGGGTCATATATTCTGGGTGCAAACAGCACCTCAAATCTTGTTAACTACGGCCATTTGGGCTAACTTTTGTAGTTAGGCTACTCGAAACTTACGACACCCTTGGAATCATATAAAATCCACTATTTCAAACGAAGAGACAAGAAACAACAACAAAAAAACAGTAAGTTTACATTGACACACACTATAAAGTAAGCATTGTATGTAAGAACACACACTTAGGATGAAGTTGCTGAAATTGCGGGTAGTCATATGTCAGACAGTAACAGTATTTGCTCTACCTAAGACAAGCTTTGCAGCGCCGTCAAGTTGGGATGAGTACAGTAGAAGGGAATTCCCAAACCAATGGAGATCCCTGGCTATGCTTATCAGTCGCCGGTGTAAATTGTCTACCCTGACCGGCGTAATTAATCTCCATAAACAAGCCTACAGCAGTTAATAACCCAGGTAACAGAAGAAATGACGGAACAGAGGCACACACTTTAGTCTGTCGCCCGCCCTCAGCTGCCTGCTGGAATCAGATAACACCCAGAATAACCGAGAAACACGAGATCGTTACAGAAAAATGTACACAACCAGAAAACCTGACCCAGTTTTCCCCGAGAATGTCACCGGTGTCTTTCTCACACATACACACAAACCGACTCCAGTTCAGGAGCCAAAAAAGCAGACGCCGTCAATCCAACAGGGAGAGAAAACCTTAAACCTCAATTACTCCTAGGAGAATAGTTTGTTATGCTTTCTGTAGACAGTGAATCTGTCTCCTGATACCGTATCTACATCAATGCGGTTTCACTTTTTAACAAACAGAATGAACTTTGAAGTCTTTGTACTCGGCGAAACCCATTTGTGGTAGACGTCGTCGATTTGAAAGGAAAATGTTGTGCGGTGAAGTATCCACTCGCAGAACAAGCAAGGGGTGTAGCCCTTTATTATGCCCAAACCTAGAAATACCGTTTTCCTGACTGGACGCCTATAGATCCTATCGAATCAATCTATAAAGTGGATAAATTCACTCAAAACTATTCACCTGAGTGATGTGGTTTCAGATGGCTTTCTGTGCATAGGAATGCCAATACAACCTTGCACAACATTATGCATAAAACCATTCCGAAGTTACGCTTCGACTTTAACAACTTGAAGCATTACTCATCCGGAGCTATTTGGTGAACAATGCAACATCATTTTCCGCTGCAGAACTCGTTGAGACATTTTCAGGAACATACTAATGTTGAGTCGAGAAGGCGGATGGCACAAGGGTTGTTTATTCGACAAAGCATGCTACTGTAAGAGACAGTCGTGCATAACGAATCTGCTAGTTGCTTGCGAATTTTGAATGATAGTCCCCAATGTGCAATCGGGTTTTCATAATGTCCAGTTTGAGTTCTTAAAATCTTTTGACTGAGTTGATCACTCAATCCAGCCAGGCAAACTACATGAGTTTGACATTGAAGAGCGTTCACCCAGATGCTTCGGGAAATATTTGACTGAACATTAATTCAAATACAACGTGAATGGACAATTATCATGTCGGTTGTCAGTCAACAGCGGAGATCTTTAAGGATCCATTTTCATGAAAACCTGATACCCCACCCCACCCCCCACCCCCCAAAAAAAGAAACAATCAGAACTTGTGGCATAAAGCAAATCTCAGCTTTATTAGGTTCCTATTTGGTATTTTATAAACACGATGAATCAGCAAAAAAAGAAGAATTACGATTAGTGCCGATGTCTCAGCTTTCCCATTGGTCGACTCGGTCCGCTGGTAACTGGTTTGTTTTAACGCGTAGCACGCTTAAACGACTTGTTTTACTTCGATTCTCGTTATACCGAAATCGGATGCTACGGCTGCTTACCATCTGGATCGGTCACCGCGCTGACATGTCAGTTTGCTCGCGGCGTTGACAATAAATGACCGCGAATCATTGGTTAACCACATATCGACGAATCCGTCAAATCTGCAATCTCTTTACATATCTTCGGAACCCGGTTTACAAACCTCTTCGTTCTCGAACCATTCGGCATCGTCAGATCACCGGTGCTACCCTATGCTGATGACACGAAAGTTTGGCCAGTTGCGGACTGTCCGCAAGAAGTGAGAACCCCGTGGACTGTATGGAGCTGTCCACATCACTGGTTCACTTGCCGTTCCACTTTATCATATATGAGTTCATGCATATTTATTATGAAACCTTGGCTGATCGTCAACCTGGTGACAATAACTTACTCATGTCAACACAAAACCCTCCTGACAGATAAATGAAATAAGTCTATAAATTGTACAGACATGGCTAAAATGGCACAAATGATCCTGAACTCTTCGAGTCGAAATTGTGAAACCTTCCACTGTGAAGTCTTTTCTTTTAGGTTCGTCCCCATAATTCGTACACTTCTGGACCATGCTGGCCTGTCGTCTTCATCTTAAAAGGGGTTTGGCACTTATTGAAATTGTTTAGTGACAGACTACTCGACAAATTATGATACTGAGTAATATTCCCTATTCAGAGATTAAATGAATGAATATCTTAGTAGATACCAGGTACGTTCCTACGAATTACCCCACACATCTTATCATCCATTAAAACATCTCTCACTGAACAAGAATGAACTCCCTAAGGGTCATTTATTGACACTGGAGTATAAAACGGACGGGTTACTACCTCGTCAGAACAGCCTCACAGTTTCACTGTTCGACTCTGAGGTCACGACTAAAACTGTTGGGAGTTGTGAAGCACTGTTCGGTTGAAAATTGCTTGGAAAACTACTCGCATTTTAGATTTTCTAGCCACCCACCTAGTGAACTCCTACAGGTCACAAAATGTGTATATCTGACAGAACATGGTTTCAGCATTTTTGAATGTTCATCGCTAATCTGACTGTATACCAATAGCTTTACTCGCTTATGTCTAGTTGTTCTTTACAACTATAAATCAGACCATTCAAATCTCCTATGTGAGCAACGCAAATAAAGGAAAGCAGTCGGATATATCACCCCCCCCCTGTAATAACTAATGCACCCATAAATCGATAGGAGATTTCTGTTGTAAACACTTCTAAACCGTACGCTGGTTCGTCCTAGTTATTGTAATTCGTTTGGCAAAATTCGGATTCTCGTCCCCGTAATATTAGCGCCAAAAATCTCGGTCCCGAATAGTATCGCGATTGTCCCGTATTCGCCCCCAAGGCAAGCCAAAAAGACGCGTTCAAAGATAGAGCTTTTTTCCGCCCCAAAAACGTGTGCGACCAAGGCGGCAGGCACAAGGTATTTACAAGGCACGTAATGTTCACACATACCCAAGACATCAAAGAGAACAGTTACCGGAAAAAAAGAGTTAGGACCGCACATGTACATAGCGGTATAAAAAAAAAGTCTCAATCGTTTTGATAGAGTTCCGCTAGTTAGGACTGAGTCGAGTGATTTTCTTCTTCGTTCTCGCAACGGCGGCGCCCTGGGATGGTCGCAGGGTGGGCGCCCTAACACTTCCCTCCTGATGGTTGTTGGGGTCATTCGTAGGGCTGCTTGCGAGGATCGATTTGAATGGGCTTGACCGGGTTGCAGCATCTGTTCGTCCGCCATCTCCACCTCATGGGATACTTGCGATCATTGTCCTGCGATTGTGAAGTTGGCTCTGTCGGGTGTTCGGTTTCGTTAGGGGGTTCTTTCTTCAAGTCAAAAGTGTCCAGCAGTATGTCGAGTTGCGCGGTTGATCTTTCATGGTCGTACAGTGCATCTGCGCGATTCCGGTGAATCTGGTTTGCATGCCGCACACATGTGGTTTCGCCGACTTTCACTTCATAGAGGACTGATCCCCGCCGTCGGACGATTATTCCTTTCCTCCAGTTCAGCGGTTCATGAAACATTCGTCTAAGTACCGGCTCGCCGACTGTGAAGTAATGTGCAAGAGCTCCGTCTTTGATTGTACTGTCTTTCCATTTCTGCATTGCGTCCCGTTTTGATACAGTTCCGCTAGTTAGGACTGAGTAGAGTGGTTTTCTTCTTCGTTCTCACGACGGCGGCGCCCTGGAATGGTCACAGGATGGGCGCCCTAACAACTTCCGTATGTAGCCATGTGCAAAAATGCAAAGCCTTTCGCGCCTTCATTTTGTCAGAACATGTAGGTGAATAGACGGACATTTGATGTTGGTAAGAGTGTTTAGAAATATATATCTCTCTCTCGTTTGATGCAACAGCACGAAGTTGACATTCTGACCATCCCATTTGCATCCGGGATGTGGTTTCAGTTATCAGAACAACTGGGAGTCAGCAACCAATAGTCCACATCTGTGTAACTGACAGTCTATGTTCGACGGCAGACAGGCAAGCGTAACCACTGTTCAGTTTAGTAAAAAGGATGAGCGGAAAAAGTAGACAATTTTGTACATCATGGATCACTAGACCATTTTAGACGACACAAGTTTGCTAACAACGCAGTCAGTTTGCGTCTTAATTGACGTGAGCTTAATATGTAGTTAAAACGCCACAGCGAAGAAATGGTGTGGTGGATCAAAAAAACGGTTACTAGACGAAAGAAGGTCTGACTACTCAAGCAAACAAACAGAAGAACCCCAGTGAGAAAATGTGGTAGCCTTAAACCTGTTCACCTCGTGAGCTGCGTTCTGACCAGAAATGTCAGGAGTTGACTGCGTTAAACTTACACAAATGTGGAGGCTTACCACAGTTTAAGAATACACAGTGATGGGATCCGACTGGTATAGAAAAGTTACAACTGCCTCACAAAGCTGTCTGAAGACATCTTAGGGATGTATAGCATATGAAGCGGGCTACAAATGGACAGCCTAAGTGCAGATCATCCGGTTCGAAGCAGTTTGCGAGGCAATAAAGAAATACTACTTTAAACTTCAGCTCACGCTTTTCCCGAAATATAATATCGATCATCCTGAACATGTTTAGACAATGTGTACTGATGTTTATAAGACACAATTTTACGGCAATTAGTTTGCTCATTCCGTTTCTATTGGTTAAGCAGCTTGTATTTTAGAGTCTATAGTCGAAAATTCAAAACAAAGTAAATAAAATATAACATCCGGTTCCGACGACGAAGCTCAAAATGGAAATGCTACGAGAGTCCAAAATCACTCCAAGTTTTCGCACTCCCACGGACATTTCAGCCGATCCACTCCGAAAAAAAAGAACCAAAGCCCTATACTACTTATCAGCCATAAAAGTGACATTATGTGGACCTAACATGAGGAGAAGTCCTAAGCTTGCAGTTACCGATTCGAATTAACTGGAAAGTTACTGTCTCCTGTCGAGAAATGTGAGCACCACTCATGGACCAGTGTAACCGAGCCTTTGTGTGTGATACGGCGGTCTTGCCTAGCGTGCGACCAATGACGCAGTAATTCACACGCTTGTCTCATCAAGGCATGGTAGCTGTTCAAATCCCGGCCGTTACAGGCCCTGCGGATTAAATTTATCATGAACAAAAATTGAGTCCAGAATTTTATCTAAAAGCGGACTGCGAGAGCTGCGATCAACTGTAAGCCACATCCAGCTCACTTGGAAGAAAATTCCACGCTACTTATCAGCCATTGAAGTGTGTTTCTGCACTGAGCGGTAACCGAGAGTATTCAGTTGCATTTATGAACACGAACACTTGTACTAGCTCAATACCCTACGTTAAACCGGATGGCTCAATCCTAACCAACCATTCGCCTCACATCTGGTCAGACCACATGTTAACTTTCTCGCACACACATCCGAGAAAAAGTGGGCTATTTTCCTACAGCAGTATGAGTGTCAAGGCCACATGCGCGCACACACACGCATCGACTGAGCTCCCTCTGCGCGCGTTAACTTACAGGTATGTGACGCCCACACGTAAAGGCCACTAAACTCGCAGATGCACAACACAACTTCTGACGCCTCATCTCGGACGGTGAACAAGCCAGCAACGCGCAGTCGACAGAGATGAGGACGTGATCTACACAACTGTACAGCACCACATCGTATCTGCGTGATCCTGTCCCTGCAACACTGCTGACACAAAGCATACACCTGGATATTGTTATCCCCCAGTTTTATCAACCTGGACATTATTTTGTATTGTAAATGTCTCCTGGCTTGTCTGTCCAATCATTTCACCGTTTATCCTTATTCGTATTACACACCTTAATACTCAACTGCTTACCTTTTTTGTTATAAGTAGTTAGTGTTGAGCTGTTGTTATTTATCTATAGCCCACACCACCACACTACGCAACACACTGTAGGACGTATGGTCAGAATTGCATATAGCAATCCGAGTTCACACCAAACGCATTTAGGTTACCGTAAACAATTCGTAATCTAGGTAGGGAGGTCGTGACAGAAAGAGGTCTGTCTTTCTGCACACACATGGAGAACATTACTTCCTGATTCTCACTGCTTCTGCAACTTGTTACGATTTATAATTCTTTTGCTTACCGGATGACAACAGCTTTATTCAAATTGATTTGAGATCGACAGAGTTGAAGGTCAGTGTTTGGTATTTTCAGTCAAATGGGTCATTTGAAAATGTTTTGAACTTTGCGTTTGTCGTGTTTATATTTCAAGCAGTTCATTGGCGAAAACCTGTCTTCTCAGAATTTAAAAAATGAATATGCCAAATAGAATGTGCTTACAAGAAGTGGATATAAGTCCAAGTGGTATTCTACACATACATTTTGTGCCCGAGTAACAGAAACGCGACTGGTGTGAGGAACGGGTCGTGTGATAGGTTAGGTTGTTTATGTGGGGTTTTCTGAATTAGTTTCAAACACTTAGACTGAAAAAGGCTGAGCATTAAGAAATGAACTTTGTTCTGGATGTACAGTCCAGTTCGACATCCTAATTGGTGTCGTTGGCTGGAAGCCAAAATTAACTTTGAAACAGATTACATTACATTCTTTGCCCCATGGTACTGTTAACTTTTTGTTAGAGCGTTCATCTCCTGACGTCCAAAAACCTCCTCCGTCCTTGAGAAAAAAACCGATTGATTTTGTCCTAGTTAGCGGACCTGCTCAAAGCCGCCGAAAGTTGACCTTGGCTAGTTTTTACCCGACTGACTTTTTATTCCGCCAGGCCCATCAATGACCTTAACTATTTTTTTCGGCAACTGTCCTTCTTTTTGTCCAATGCGTATCACATAAGTACTTTGTATTTGTCGCCTTTGTCGCACACGTTTGGGGAGGGACAAAACCGCTTTTTTTGCACGCGTCTTTTGGCTTGTCTCGGGAGTGAATACGGGGACAGTTACGGTACTATTCGGGACCGAGATTTTCGTGTTAATTATTACCGGGACGAGAATCCGAGTTCTGCCAAGCGCATTACGATAGCTAGGACGAACCAACGTATCGTTTAGGAGGGTTTACAACACGTTATCATCACATGGAACAGGTACGACAGTCAACGTTAAAATTTGAATAATCAGTGAAACATTGAAGCGTCCGCGTCACTTTTTCTATCCGATATGGTATGTTGATCTCTTTTTGATGGATAACGAACGGTTACCAGCCTGTCAAAAGGATGACAGTGAATTGATAAGGGACGGACCGGCATTTGAAAAATGTTATTGATGGGTTGATAAAATGTTTACAGCATCAGAAATCGTGAGCGGACTGAACCCACTATAGTAATAGACGCCGAAATGTGTTAGAAGTCATTTGTACGAACAGCTGATTTTCGTAATTATCAATAGGCTTTTGCAATTACATCAGATACGCGTAAATTATTATTCACAATTGGAGAAATGTGAATAAGTGATTAAATATCATCCCTTGGTTTGCAGTGGTCATCAACTAAAGTTAGATGAGGTTTTCCGAATCATGTACAAGGTTGGTCAACTCCACTACAGAGCTATCAGAATGTGATGGATGTCAACGACTGAGGCCGTTGCCATCAGGCACTACAGTTCATATCGTTGTGCACAAAGACAGTACGAATCCGTTAACTCCTTTGGTCAGTTATTCTAGAACCACATAAAACACAAGCAAGCATTGATCACTCGACAATGATGACCGTGTGCTCAATGACAGACACGCGTGCACTCCCACGCATTTTCCACGCACTCCCACCGTCTTGCATTAGATTGTGCTCAGCACTAAATCTGTAATCTTTGATGGCTTATCTGGTTTGTTCTGCTTTTCATATGTAGTGCGTACATAGATGTGATTTTAAAAGCGCAATGAGAAGCGCGGAAAACAGCCGTTTTCATAAGTAGCTCCTGATGAATTCTGTGAAAATACTGAGAGTCAGAAATATGTTGGCAACAGGCTCTAAAATTGAGCTGAACAACGATCGGAACTCGTGCTTGATTAATGGGTAGATGATTGTTTCATTATGTCAGTGTTATATTGCATATTACAAAAATACATCGGTAAGAGACTATGGCAATCTGGGTAAGTTCATCATGGACACTGAATGACTTACTCGGTTTTGTTCGTTTGCCCTACATTATGTCGTTCTTTTTATTAATCTCACACAACAACGCTCTACTTTAAAGTGTACTTCATAAAATGCATACGAATGATCGCATGTGATACCTAGTGCAATGTAACATTTCCGAAGAATATGTGGACTGTATGTGGGTTACTCATTTTGATTGAATGCATGGCATTTGGAGAAAATAATCGAAAGAGTTAGGAAATAAGTAACTAGGAACATTAGTTCTCCAGTGAATTTTCAAAAGAAGAGAGAATTTACAAACTTCTGCACGTACTAAACACGATTCGGTCTTTGTACGATCAACACACCCAGTCACCATCGCTAGTCAACAAAATCAACACAAGAACAATCGTCGTCTACTCAAGGTAGAGTAACCACCGACCTTTTTTATCTTTGCGATTTCGATCACACGTTCTTGTGTTGTTCCATACTATTTCCTGGTGATGTGAACACATTTCAGTCCAATTTCATGACCTATATCCAACGTGTGAACGGTAACTGTGAGATTTTTAGTGTATTCGCAATATTCACGTTTATTTTCACGGTGATTCGCAGACTATCCACAAAATGTACTTATTCAGGTTCTCCGTTTTTATGCAATCTGTCCAAAAGGTCTTATGGATGAATTTTGGTTTTTCCTTTTGGAAACTAGTCAACAAAGCATTCAAACAGCAAGAGTGGTAGAGGCTAACTCGGGGTAGACTGTCACCAGTGGTTACTAAAACTTTTCAGTTTAAGTGGCATCCTGCAGCTGCATGAAACGCGATAAATGTGGGCAATTCTTTGTGTTGGAAACCACTAAGCTCCATTTTTGAAAATATTGAAGTATAACCCACGTTCGAAAGGACGAACGCATTTATTTATTTGTTGTACATATGTCTAGTGTTCTGATCCGCTAATATAAACACACTGTAGCAGGAGGTCGTTTATAAAGCACGATCATTAATGTCCAACTCGGACATTCCCACGCCAAGCGCGCGCTTATGTTCATCAGCTGGAATTACAGTTAACAAGATAACGTCAGTTTCCACTCACGTCATGTGCGCTTCTGCTTGGTTTGTGTGTGTAGGTGACGCCTTCTATCGGGGGGTTTTCTGTCTACCATTCCTCGTCCGTTGGTCCGAACTCGTTGAACGACGGCTCATCCGGTCGCCCGCGATGTCCGCAATTGACCGGCTGTAGAATTCTGGACATAACTTGTGAAGGCACTGAGATATTTTACCGAGCGTTGGAGTGATAGCGTCTCCGATTTGGTCAACCATTACACTCGCCCATCCTTAAGGGAACTTGCCAAGATTGTGCCAGGGTGCCAAGTGGACAGCCCTCATACATAACCGAGGAGGACCTGGGTTGTTTGGAAAACTAATATTCTTGAGGTTGATGGTGGTAAATGGCCCATTCCATCGGCTGGATGTTTCTGGTCGACCATAGCCTCTTACTTACAATTGGTCACCGACCCTGAATGGGCTTCATTTATGTGTGTTGTCTCTCACGACAAATTTTTGTTTCGGCGCTGTCATTATGTTGTCCGTTCAATCGCACGGTGTTCCAAATGACGTAGTCCATGCCGTGATAATTGTTAATATCTATCTTCGGACACACAGACATTCAGAAGGATTCTTCGCTCTCTCCAGTATGTGAGCTCAAATGAGGAATTCTGAGTTGTGGTATGCTTGGTCATGCTGTATCCGAACAAAATGTTTTGTAACTAGTCTCCCGAGTTATTGCTTCTACTGTTCAGCCATTCCGCCATTGCACGATTGACTCGTTTCATCAACCTGTTCATTTGTAGATGGTATGGCGATGTTCTCAGGCGTTGAATATCCCAATTCTGCAACACCTCTTGAAATTGCCACCCCTCAAACCACGGGATCTGGTTTGCGATGAATCTGTGTGGTACTCCGAAATGAGCCAGGACGTTGCTTACGGAAGCGTGTACAACCGTTCCGACTGTTTGATCTGCCGTAGAAATGACTTCCACCCACCGTGTTATATGGTCAATCACAACAACAGTGTGGTGATTTCCATTTGGGTTTGTTGCGAGTGGACCGTAAACGGCTATGCAGCATGCATGCGTGGCTTGCTTTGTTACGATGCATCGCATGGGTGGTGTTTTCGTCATTGTTTCTCGATTCTGTTGATAGTTGGGGTACGTCCGAATGAAATCGGCGACATCATTCTGCATTGAGGACCAAAATACTCTTCGCCGCAGTAGATCGAACACGCGTTCTCGTCCCATATGAACAACTGTGTGTGCCAATCGAACTACGCGTTCAGTCTGGTCAACTGGAATAAATGGCAATCTTCGAGGTCGCAACCCTTTTCGCGCCTCCAAATTGACGACGCCGTCGCTGTTCTCCAGGTGTAGCCGTGCCCACATGTGTGCCAGCTCATTCAGCTCCGAAGACAACGTCTTCCATTCGGTTCCTGCCATTAATTTTTCATATATTTCTCGAACTTGAGGGTATTGCTGTTGGTTGAACAACATCTCTCTGTCGGCAATTGGTACGCCGTTCACGATTAACGCTCCAGTCGGCAGCTAATTCTTCTGTATGGATAGCGACAGTACGTCAGATACCTCATTATTTCTGCTACTGACATGTCCGATGGTAGATTTGAACTCTTGTAGTTGAAGTGCTCAGCACCCCAGTTGTCCACACGGATCCTTCGACGTCTTCAACCAGATCAGCGGCTTGTGGTCCATTTCAATATATCAGTTGGTCGTTATCTGAGAGATCCTCCACTTCTTTAGCGCTCAGACGATAGCTTGGCAATTTTTCACCGTGGTGGAATACTTCCTCTCTGCCTCCGTAAGTACTCGACTAGGGTAATCCATTGTTTTCGACCGTTGTGATAAAACTGTCCCAATTCCGATATCACCAACATCAACGGACACAGTGAATGGTTCATTCTGTTCGGGGATCACCAGGCACCATCGAATGTTGGTATCTTCTTGTTTAAGTTGGTTGAACGCGACCTCCAAGTCTTCAGTTCGGACAGATCTCTTCTCTTTCCTCAACAGTTGAAACAGTGGATATGCTTTCTGGGAGAACCTCGGCGTAAATTTGGAATCGTAGCCTACCATTCGGAGGAAACACCTTATCTGCCGTTTCGACTTTGGTGTCGGGAAGTTGTTGATGGCTGTCAACTTCTCTGGCAGTGGTTGGGTTTTTCCATTACCGACCGTGTGTCCCAAGCAGACGATTGAACTGCGGCCCATTTGGCACTTCTTACTATTCAGTTTTAGGCCGGCTGCATCGATTCGTTGCAACACTGCTCGCAGCTCTTTTGCATGTCCCGATACTGTATAGCAAAACACAACCGTGTCATTCTTATACACGGTTAATCCTTCCTGACCTTTAAGAATGTGAAGCAACAGACGTCTGATAGTGGATGGAGCGTTGCATAAGTCGAAGAGCATCTTAATAAATTTGTATTGCTTTTTGTCCACAAAAAAATGGTTTTCGCTCTGTCCTTCTGTGCCATTGGTAGTTACCAGTAGCCGGAACGCAGGTCTGTGTAGACTTGTGACGATCTCTTCGATTTGAGGCATCGGGACACGTCTTTGATTGTTGTTCGGTTCAACTCCTTGAAATCGACACAAAGTCGGTGGGTTCCATTCGCTTTCCTATTCAACACGACAGTTGATGAAAATGAGCTGTTTGTAAGTTGGATTATTCATTTCTTCAACATCTACTTTAGCTGCCTGTTGTAGTGGCCTAATCAGTCAGATGATAAAAATGACCAAAATATGGTAGTATCAAAGAACAGTCGTAACAGTGATGGATAGGCTCAAATGTAGACATACAAATTAAACGAGAGATATACCGGTAAAATAGGAACGACTCAGTGACAAGTCAAAGTCCGTTAGGTTGACCAGACCACCACAAGAAAGAAAGACAGCGCCAGAGATGAGATTCGTTGGACGACCGATAGGTTAATTCCTATGACAGATAAATAAGGAAATTAGCCACAATGGTCGGTTGATTCAGTTAACTTCCAACTCTCCAAAAATCTGTATACTCACGGTACTGGACGTAGGAGAGGAAGCAAGGCCTGCGAACCGAGAAGTGTGAGTGAATTTTATTTACTGATCATTGATTAGTTCGATTAAGTTGGTTTAAATGTTGGCTGTACATGAGAAGTTGAGGAAAGTGAAAAGTGTGAATAACAATCAGAATTATGAAATAGAAAATAGTATACAAAACGTTACAATGTCCACTTCTGAAATCCACTTGAATGGTATCCTCCGGTATGTTGGTTTGCATTCTGCACCTGGCTTCACGTCTATCGAATGTTCCATTTATGTGCAGAATCTGTAGTCGTCATCCGCATTGGAGAATAAATGAGCAAACTCATCAACACAGGACCTGATGGCTAGAAAAGGGTATTCTGGTAGAAATTTCGAAGCGACCCTTTCCACTCAGCATTGTTCCTTCATCTTCTCGCAATAGAATCCCACGGTACCATCATCAACACGTAGCTCGTTTTCATTCAGGTCTAGGTTTGCCTTCAATCGACACAGCAGATCGGCACCTACTATCGTTTCCCACACTTTGTCAATTTCTAACATTGTGTGTCGTAGCCTGGCACTATCTATCCGAATTTCAACATTCTCAATCCTCAGTACCTTCAACGCTGTCACCTCATCTGCGACTACATTCGAATTACCGGAATTAACGGGCATTCCTTGTACTTTGCTTGTAATTGATGTCCCCATCCCGTGTCTGCCACAGCAAACTTTTGTTCTTTTTCAAACAGTACTTTTACCCACGGAACGCCCTTATGACAACCCCGTACCACAGAAAAACAGGAAGAAAACATCTGTTAGAACAATTATGGGTAGTGTTCCACCCTATTATAAACAAAGCAAGGATTACGGTGTGGTTGTCTGCGCTCCTGTTCAAATTATGGTTTTCTTGGCCCTGGACTTGTTTTCAAATCTTCCACTGCTCCCGACGGTTGCCCTATTTTCTCCTCGAACCCACCGACTTCTAACAGTTCGAGTTCCATCCGTACGGGTAGGCGCTGCGCAATTCCGACCAGCAAGTCAATATCTGTGATTCCGTAAGACTCGGCGATCCGAACACCCTCCTGAAATTTCAGCAGCAAGCTCTAGATAAACCGCTTATTGAGTACGAGTGGTAAAGCTTAATGTCACACAGCACTACAGTCTTCAAGATGTCTTCGCCTTTCCTCGGTTTATCAGCGACCGGAATTGTTCACGGCTTTTGATGATCAATTCCGTGATATCCATGACGTAGCGAATAGTGATTTATCTCATTGGTTGTCATAGCTTTAAGTAAAAAAACTTTTTGACATTGGCTGTTCGTTGTTAGTACTCATACACTCAAACCTTCAAGTGGGCGGCTGCGATATGGGCAAGAACTAGATTACCATTTGTTTAATCGATCCAACACAAAGTCATTTCAGAACTGGTAGCGTTCTCTAACTAAGGAACAAAATGTTCACTACATGCTTCATTTTTTTGCGATTAAATACCACTAATTTACTGGAACAGTCTTTTGTTTGTGAAGACACCACCTTCGAAACAATGATTATGAGTACCGTAGACATGTTCACGCCATACTCAGTTGTTGTTCTCATCTGAGGAGAATTCGGTGTGATAAGTCGATATGCGGCTACTGATGCACTAAACCCATAAGTTTCTACTTTGTTCGGGGTGGGTTTACGACAACCGCTATTGACATTTCGGCTTATATATGATGGTGTTAGCATGAAGCCAACTCTACACAGTCTTATAGTGTACATCACTCATCATGCACGTTACACGCCAGTCGTTGCCTTGCTTAAACACTCGAATAGTATGCGTTCGTGTTTACAACGTTACGTGAAAACGGGCTTGTCCGTCACTCACCGTACCGATTACACGAAATCAGAGCTGTCTGTCTGCCCGATGTCTCGGTTTTCGTCAACACCTGTTTTTTGAACATTCGACTGGTCATTTTCGAAGTTATGACAACCACTACTTAATTGTTTGATTCGCGGATTCATTCCACACACATTATCGTGACATTTCGCTGATTGAGGTCAACGCTCGACTGCACCACGTACGACCGAATTCATCCACTTCCTCTATCAGCCAAGTCTACTAGTGATCGAAGTGATTGTCTATCTCATCACTCCAGAATTAACCTGCTTTCCATATAGGCCTGAGTTATTCCTGGTTTCGGTTTCATTACACTCTTTCTGTGCCTCATGATCAAGGTCAGTCAACGGATGACTGCCTCACTGACTTCGCTCCGCGCGTGAGTAACCACATAGTGTAATTTTGTGCTGTTGAAGCAGTTCTATCGATCAGTCAGTCTGCAAATCAAAAACTAACTATAAGAGAACTGGAAACTCAAAACCAGAAATCAACCTTCGACACAAAACCATCCTCATCATTATAACAGCCATGAACCTGACCAAAAGGTACCGTGGCTGGGACCGCCGTTCAGCTCAACAGTGACGTAGAATATCCTAGAGGAAAACATTACTAAGAAAGTCAAATGTTAATAACAGGAGACTAAGAAGATGAACTTGAAATGGTATGGATACAGGTACGTCATTGACTGCGACACATCGTCATTTCGGATAGCATCTCTAACCAGCGGTTTGAGTGATCACGAGGACCCCATCCAGGCAGGCGACACCTACCCACTTTGCTAAATGGAACAGTCAGGGTCTTCATATTTCGTGACCACGTTGTTGCTTGACCACCGCGCGGTTTTACCCAACTGTTGGCAGCCTCAGCACATAATGTTCGGTACGGTAAACGATCAAATGACATACGGAGTACGTGATCTAATCATCGCAATCTATGCATCATGAGTAGTTGACCAATTGATCGCGTATCC
>LUCH01005811.1:0-20568 GCA_013368495.1 Paragonimus heterotremus | reverse complement strand
TCACCACGACTTTTTTAGCCTTCGAGATGTGTGAGGATTGGTCCCTCCACACTTCTATCAGCATTTACATAACAATCCGACAACATGATACTTGAGCTTAGACACCGCCAGTAGATTTTTAGATGGGTATTAATTTTCTCCGGAATTCGAGCAATCTTCAATTCAATCAACAGATTGCCCTTAGAAGGAGGAGTATTATTTAATCCAGTAAATGTATGTGTAGCTCTATATTTGCAGAAATAAGGACATGTGATGGTATACGGTACATGTCCTGTGTCCTTCAGCATATTCAGTGACGTGTCAAAAGCATGTTCAAATGGGTCGTCACCAAGTAATTTTATCGCTGAAGCAATCCCAGACGGGGTCGCAAACATACGGATAATCAACATAATTGTGGTGCTGATACTCAACTGTTGACACAGATGGAAGCCTGAATCCAAATTCACCTTCAGTGGTGAGGCTGAAAGGATAGCCGTAAAGTCTGCATATTATACGTGATCCACAATTCCGAAAACTTTGCTTGAAGAAATCAATAACTACAAATCCAAAGTGAAAATGGTAGTTGTCAACTTTCATTCTCATTAGCAACACCGAGCGGAAGTCTTTGGTTGGAGAAAAGTCTACAATGTACCAGTCCATAAGGCAATTGGCGCACGCATTCCACAAGACGTCGCAAACATAACCAAAAGGCTAGCTCTATTAAGAAGCAATGATTCAACGGGCAGATAGTACAAGATAAAAGTAGGAGAAGGAGGAGGAGTGAAAACTGGAACTTAGGTATTCCTGGTTTCGGGCTGAGGCATGGTGAACGTGCATTCCTGATATTACATACGTCATTACATATGAGGCCAGACTTCAATAAACAGCACATACGCTTTTTGTTCATCTCCTAACTGTGACATGCATGTCTCCAGCAAATTCAAATAATAGAGAAACATACAGACACGTCATTCAAACAAAATAAAAAATTACTACACAACTGGAGGTAATAAAATATGAAACTGAAATATTAGAAAGTTGAGTCCACGCCACAATGAAAAAGAACAGCAACCGGAGCTGACGCTTAATACGGTTTCCATATGACTTAATCAATTCTGTTGCTGACAACGGCAACGTTAGGTCAGTTCGAAAACATGCATTCATACTAAGCTGGCACATTCAATTTAGGCTTAAACCACTGTACGATTTCATATGGCGCGTAATCCTGTTAACGTGAAAACAGCTCTCTATAGATTTGGAGTACCGTCATCAGCATCATCGACAGGAATAGACTAAGGGTTGATACTCGCGTGGGACTGACTTATACTCATAAAGAAAGCCTTCCAATTTGAGGATAAAAAAGGAAATGAACAAGACCCAATGCTTAAAAACCTACGGTCAAGCTCAAACAGTGAACAGTAGTGTGGCTACACCTTGTAAAAATCAGGACTGCAAGTGAACATGAAATGGTATGGGCAAATAATAGTTATCCGTTTCACGAATTGCCCTGGAGACAAAACCGATGGGTGTTTCAAAGCGCATGACAAAAAAGATGGACAAACAGAACATGAGCTTCGGGTGTGACAACCACGTTTTAAGGACGGTATAGAGCAAAATCGAAGTTCCTGAAGAGCAAACACAATGAATACCACCTAAGATGTCGTCAAATAAGCTAACATCACAGAGGAAAACAGCCAAAAAGTAACCGAACCTGAAATGAAAAGCAGACATACTTTAGTGTTCTTCAGAGTCGCCAGTGTATGTTTATTGATAACATCACACAAGCTAATTCCATTAGAGTCTCGTGTAAGCAAGTTTCCAGTGCCCGCATAGAAAAATTGGTCCACGCCGGTAAAACTGACCCGCTTCACTTTCTCATTGGCCAAGTTTTTTATAACGATCTGTAGGGAAACGATTACACATAAGGTAAACGTTTAAAACAAGGAAATAGATATCGAAACAGGCTAGTATACGTAATCGAAAAAAACTGGCTGATAGTTAAACGCATAACAGGTAGGAGCCACAATCAATCCGAAATTGACGGAGAATAACTGACTGAGTGTACTAATCACATCAGTGGTGAAAATGGTTCAGCAATGTGCATCTTATCACATATTATCAGGACGATCAGTATTTTTTTTAGTGTACTGTATATACAGGTCGATTTGTTGCTACACCAACAGCCTCGATGGGTTAGAACACCAGGCACGAGAGTCTACAAAATGAACAACAAAACAGTAATAAGCTGGATTAAATAAGGGAGTGCCAATGACATCTGTTGAAGCCAACAACTCTCATATTACACAGTTCAATTTCGTCTACCAACCATAAAACGTCGCACAGGTGCGTATCGGTCGACTAACATAGGATGAAGTAGGATGGCAAAATTTAGACGTAATACTAGAACCCAGCAGATGCGCAAGTCATGTAGGTAAACAGGAGTTAAACAAGGTACCTTAGTGATCAAAGTTGAGACACACGGTATATTGACAAAATAGTTCTAGCCTGAATACCATACAGGCAACGCACGACCTCTTTAACAGACTAGTACCATCAGTTCCCCGTTTCGGTCTATACTTCGTCTCAGTGAGATGTGAGTTTCCGTGCTAAGATAAACAGAAATATACGCATATATCACCATCGACGGGAACAACCCAGGAACGATCGAGAAGTCTCTTACCTGGGCAGTGTTACCAGCTTTAATAGAATATCAAATGAAGCTGCAGCCTAATATCTACAACCCGAATATTGTTTTCGCAATTGTGACAGTCTGCCCGCGCGGATGGTATTCGAACATCGTTTCGACTATAACTGATCTTGCAACATTAGAGGTGTACAGTGGGAGCACCGTATGAACAACGATAAAGTCCGTCAGCTGGTGTCTAGAGTACGAGAGTTTAGCATGTTTATAAGTAGTCCGATATCATTACACAAGTTTCGATGACCTGGATACACTATGTCAGCGCCAGCCCATTGCTTGCCACACCGTATGTACACCGCACGACTTGAGTTATTCTGAAGGCGGCAATTAACTGACGAGTTCGAGGAAGGACGGCTGGCTCTAATGCCCAGGCTTGACACCACAGGGCGTTGCCAGTATCTTGATAGGAGTCAGAGACCGTCGGAAATGACAAAAAAGCGAAGTCAGTGGTATTCCCGCGACAAGAACTTGTTTCGCCGTATTTTTTCGCTCTGTTGTCCAATAACTTACTTTGGAGCCCAGACCCACCGTGATAAGTTTACATATTTTATGTGGACATATATATCAATGAGAAAGAGCAAACGAGTAGTCAACCGTTAATTACACATTTCGAAACTACACAAGGATCCACCTGCAAATAAATAAATAAGTGTCGAAATGAAGTAGTTCTCCTGATCACCAAGCCGGCCTTCCGGACTGCCTTTGCCTGTCTTGGGTTTCAGTGTATGTATCAACTGAGCGAAGTCTGCAAATAAAGAGCTTGATACCCGACGATTTCATTTCTTTCGCCCGCTACACCACTTTAACGTGGTATGTCTGTGTAGTGACGCAACAAGCTGACCTACGATCGGCATGCTGTACTGCTAAATAATATTCGTGAAAGAGTATATACAGTTATTTGTACGTTTCGCCCACGTAAAGTCGGTCACAGTCAAATCACGGAGTCACGTAAACGGTACCGAACAGTACACCTAGCACATGAACCCTGATGTTTATACAGCTGAGCATTGTTGCGTTCGGTTGCCTCATTTCCCCCCTTTTCCTAAAACTATTCGGCACTCGGTGACTCCAAAATTTAGTTATCATACATACACATACACACACACCAGAATTGTCTCATCTGCTGCTGACAAGTGAGGTAACAGAGAAAACGACAGTGAACCAATCACCAAGGTGATTGGAGACAAACCACTATTCGTCCCCACACATAATTTCAGCTAGCCACCTTCAACATTCAAGTACTTGTGTAGATAGATCAACAGGCAGTTCATAAACGTACACTAGTAACTCTCGTCATCAACATTTGTAGTCTTGCTGAAACACGACTTCAGGATTCCAGCTCAGTTTCACAACCTCCATTTCCGTCAGCCGCCTCACTATATGCGTACGATGTGCGCTTGTGTAGAGACACCACCGTTCAAGCCATTGGCCAGGCTGGTATCGGAATTGTCAAGCACATAAACAGAGAAGGCGCTGATTGAATGGATGCAAGACAATAACCGTCTATCCTTCCGCTGTCAGACTCGAGGGTACGATTACAGTATGGAGAGGCGCTGTTTGTTGTTGCAACAAATGCACTTACAGACAGTAGCCAAGACAAAAATTAAAATGACTTTTAACCTCAGCTCACAAACTTTTTGCACATTTCGTGGCACACAGATATTGTAGTATTGGTTGGAGACCTCAACGCCGAATTAGATGGGCTAAGTGTAGATAAGCGTGAAGTAAATAGCCAAAAACCTCACCGCGCTTGCCGAACAGATAACAGTGGATGTTTGTTGCAGCTCTGGTTTGTTTCTGATCAACACAAACTTCCGGTGTTCTAGACGCCAATATACCACCTGGCGACCTCCATCGGCGAGTAAATCGCGAACACAGATTGACCACATGGCCGTCAGCTATCAGCGTGGAGTACCTCTGTGGGTTCAGGTCAGACACTGGTATGTGCCAAGTTCGTCTTGCGTTTTGATGGGAGGTCACTTCGTTTAAAAGCAAAAACTGATGTATTTAAATCAGTAAAGACACCAGAGCTCCACGTCTATAGGGGTCCGGTTGCTTCCAATCTCTGACCGCGCCCACCAGCTGACAGTTGGGGACACATACAACAAACAGTGCATAAGCGCGATGTTGCCTCATGTGGTACTACTGCTCGTTCAGCTACCAACCACTGAGTCTGTATGTGATCACCGGATGTTCTCGATGTTCGCCGGAATGTTCCATCCAGCAGTGAGTATAACTTGACGACTCACCTGAAACTCCGGAAGTAACTATGACAACATCGCGAAGCCTGGCAAACACAACACGTTATCAAGATGGAAAAAGTAGCTGTTACCGGAAACCCTCGAAAGCTATTCCATCTCACCAAAGCAACTGGTAGCAGGAAGTCAGGTGTGAGCGGGTTAATCTGCAAGGCCAATGATCATTAACCTACAAAAACATTCATGATGCCCGGCTGAGAGTTTAGAACAGCAATTCAACTGGTCATTCGAGCCGCTGACTAAACGTTGGGTTCTCCTTGTGTTCACCTGTCAGTAGGCGATTCTGCGCCCACAGAAATAGGAGATTCACGTGAAATCAAGTTCTTGATACTTTAAAAGGCACCCAGCCCAGACGAACTCCCTCCTGTCACTTTTAGAGATGGCGGTCCTGTCTTAGTCAAAAAGCTTACGGCTCTGCTCAGTAAATTCTGCATAGGTAAAGCCGTTTCAAATAACTGGAGGTAGCCTGGTACCATACCTCCATTTCCAGTCATTAAACACTTCGTGTGCAAATCATTAAAGGGTTAGTTTAATTCGTATTGCGCGAAAGCCGTCTGCAGTCACTGTACAACTCAGACTAGACAAAACGCGCCAACATATCTGTGGGAAACAAGAACGGTTTCGCTCGATAGCGAATGCATTTATCTCATAGTCATACTCCACCGGAGGCTAAACCCCGCCACCCATACAGAATACAGTACAGGAGCCTTTGATCCAGCAAACGGAGACGCACTATGGGACTGTCTATAGAGGAAAAGTGTGTCAGAGAAGTAGATCAACAGTCTGAAAGCCACTTACTGTCAGACTCCGGACCAGATTAAGGCTAATGATTGCACAACGTCCATCTTCAGTATCTAGAGTGGGGTGTCTAAAGATTGCCCGGCCCTCTTTTTCGTACTCAATTTTGTAGTTAACGACATTCTGGAGTGCGCCCCGGCGGACTGAGAATATGACGATGTGCAACAGCTCCCAGACCCTCAAATTGGACATACCAGGTAGGTAGGCGACACAGCTCCAACCGGCGAGGGTTCATAGGGGTCTCAGAATGTCTTCGACAAACTAGCGGCTTCAGTTCATCAGTCTGAACCTACTAAGTATAAAGGTGTTGTAGGACGGACACCAACAATGTGAGCCAGCAGTTTTTGTGCAAAGTTATGAGAGCAGCTGATTCGTGTTGATTAGACTCTAGCTTTTGAGAGAGAAAACCGCGGGGATAACGTCGTGGTAACCCTAGGGGTTATAAAAACAAATCAAGATCAGAACTGTGCAGTGCTATGGCATGTTTGCCACTCCATATGGTCTTTACATGATAAATATATAAATATACATACTCTCCGGAGTTCCAAATTCCTATAGTGGCCACAAAAGATCGGACGAAAGTGGTCCCTCTAGAAGCGTGATCATTCTTAAGTAGAATCCTCAGAGGAAGATTAATATGTGTGTTCAACATTGGCAAACATTTACTCACAAGTGACCATCGGGACGGCCCCATCGGTTGCATGCGATACGCTCCAGCAGTTGAAAAATCTCGACTACTCATGCCTGTGGGACTATTGCGGTCTACACCTTTTAAAACTCTAACGTCAACGCAGAAGCAACTTACTGTATCATGATAGTGAGAAATGGCTGTGTGAACCAATCACAATCTTTTACTTCATACAGGAGACTGGAGAGATGTCTCGAAAAGAGTACCGGAACGTCAAGTGGAACACAAAGGCACTGGCCGTGCTCCTACAGCGTATAGGATGTGGTGATTTATGAAACACAAAGGAAACCATATCAAAGATAAATAAACAGTGTCTGGCCTGGTAGTGGATTTACTGGCCACAGCTTGAACTTGCGACAGAGACTGGAGACATTTCTTTTCTGAATCAATTGTGGACTTACAGTCTGTATTTCATTCCGTTGTCCGACATACTCTCCGGGACTGTCTCTGTTGCGGGGATTCCCAAGAAAGAACGTTAATTTTCGGAAGTTGCAGGTTTGTTCTAGGTGTAAAGTGCGCAGATATGGGCAGCAGTTTCGAGCGTTGTCCACTTTAGATAACAATCAACAGGGATTTATGAGTTCCCCTCTTGGCAAGTATGCGACGAATGATAACTTGGTAGGAGCACTCGAAGGTTCTGGGGTTACCAGATTGGAGCCTTTGCCGGGTAATAAGCCGACTGATATCGAGTTTGTTGCATGCAACATGCAGACTGTGCTGAACCGATTTAACGATGACTGGTCTGTATGACACGCACTTCGCACCTTCAAACTGTAATGTGGTAATACAAAATTGGGTTGTTTCTGGTCCTATTTTTGTCATTGTGGATAGGCTGCTTGGGAATGTTGTTTGCTTCTCCCATAAAGGTAGTAAAATCTCTGCTTGTAGCATTGTTGAAGAGGTATTTGAGGGTGTCAAAGGCGCGTATTGTGTTTGCTAGTCTTCATCACCGTGTTGTAGTAAAGGTACATGAGTGCTGATCATACGGTAAGTTTGCAATGCATGTGTACGTTCAGTTTTAATTTGTAGATCAGAGATTGGGCCCACTTGTGTGAAAGACGCCTCCAAATAAGGAGTTCGAAAAACACTGTCTCCACTACATAGCCAATACCAAACGGGCTGATTGTGTGAGCAACACAACAGTCCGTCCGTTGTTCAATGTGGCCAGTGGTGATAAGAAGAGACGTCAAGCCGGCCGGGCGATGGTGTGATTACAGACCACGCAGGCCTTGATCGCTGCGCCGAACAGGATTGGTAAGTGTCGTTTATCTGGTTGGGGAGTTGGTGACCATTCGCAAGGCTGGTTGATAACAATCTCGGACACAGCAATGTCGCAATCAGTGGCGACCCTGTACACGTAAAGTTATTGACACTTCTTTTTCATGAATCCCCCCTGCTTTTGTATATCTTTTCTCGTATGTTTGACCCAATACATTTACACTCATTTGCTCTTGAACTATTTCGTGAACGGTAGGTCTGACAGTTTGAAAGTATTGACTAGCTCATAAATGAGTTAATGAACCACATTACAGCAAAACGTTATTGGTATAAACGTTGGAAGCATGTATACAAGGGAAAATAAGAACGCCTGAAAGTCTGATCTCCGCAAAGTAAAACTGTCCTATACTAAGCGGCGAAAATAAATGGAAATCACTATTTACCGTTCCTATGCTTTCGAGCACAGCGAATCGATTTCGACCGACCCAGGCAACAGCACAACCAGTGCCAGAGCGACTGTCTGTGTGCTGTAAGGGCTCATTGGTAGAACCGCCCGTATCTCGTGGTAACATGTACAAGTCATAGACCATGTTAGTGGGCGCAGATAACGCAGAGCTGGTCGCGCTGTTCGAATCTCCATCTCTGGGTCTGCTCAGAACAATAGCAGCATTCTCGATTGGATTGTAAGCTAATGTGGCAGCACTGCCACGGCCCCTGAAGGATAAAACAAAATATACATGGTAACTATTTACAATTAGCTGAGAGCCCTCATCAATTGAAAATCCAACTGACCAAACATTCAGACGAAAAATATTGAGAGGTAATTCATGTCAACCATCGAAAAAATGAAGACGGAACTAATCACACTCATATATGCGTAAACAGAATTCTGTGTTTATTAGTTTATCATCAGAATACAGGAGTAATTAGAGTGGCAAGCTTGCTCTGAAATTCAACAAGAGCTTGCTACAACGGAATATAATAGAAATCAAGTCAAAACACCATGGCTAGTAAGTTAGGATGACAAAATTCATATCGGTGAAAGCACTGAAGTAAACCTGTTTACCGAATAATTGTTAACTCAGAGTAACAGCAATGCATTTCCTCAACGTACTAACAACAGCCTTGGTATCCGAACAAACGAATTTACATCAGATGAGAGAAAACAGAGGCTAAGCAGTCAAATAAATAGTTTTATAAACTGTCAAAGATAAGGCGCATTCAAACATACGTGAGGCGCAGGTGTTTTTTATTACGTATCTTTAACAATGGACTCAAAAGCAATCGTGAACTATTTAAAAAGGCGAATTTGGTTCGAGGTTGGTATAACATTAACATACTCTACATAATAGCTGTAGAAACACTAATGACTAACTCAGAATGGAATGAACGAACGAAGGCAAGATGGGCTAGCGAGAACTTGATAAACAGTTATGAGATAATGAGAGAAAACGATACAGCCACTTCGGGTAGGCCACGACCCATCTAAACGAAATGAATACTCCGTGAAAAGGCTTGAGGTTTCGAATTGTTTTCACAACAAAGCACAGGCTAGCGACTAGCGAAAGACACGACTCACTCGCGCAGCTGAATTATCGGAATGTCTTTGGTGGCGTTCAGATCCAGCCGACGCAAAAACGGAGATTTGACGTAGAACATGTAGTCCTTGTGTAGGGTGAACGCCGGTCGCTCCCGCTCTAACTTGAAAACGACGAATCCAGTGTCGTGACCAGCAGCAAACAGATTTAGTTTGGGATGAGCAGCTACAACCCAGAAACGATCAGAATCTCTCCGAATTGTCGTAACACATGTCCGCTTAGCCAAATCCCATACACGAATCGACTTGTCTTCAGAATCAGATAGCAGTAGGTCCTGTCGAGGATGAAACAGCACGCAGCTCACATTGTTGTAATGTCCACGAAGGGTATCCAGTTCCCATGCCTTGGTTTCTAAACAAACACAGCAATTCGCAAATAACTCACGTTGTGCAAAATTAAGCCAATGAACAAGAATAATAGAAATCGATGGACGATAGGATCAAGTTGAGGTCTTAAATCAGTAAGTTAACTCTGAATATAAGGCTAGCAAGAAAGTAGCAGCAAGTTAGACCAACTTCAAGAGCAAACGGCTGTGTATAACTAACTGTATTCTTTGGACTATAAACAAAACAAATGCGAGAGAATACAATGCGTTTTGTTGCTCACTAGAAAAATTAGTCCGCAACGAATTCGTCAACAGAATCCAAGATATCGTAACGTTTCGATCCTTTCGGAGAATTTTTACAAAGCGATTTGAATCAAATATTACAGCACACAAGCCTCGTAGGAAGCAATAACCAAATGGCACACATCGGTGTTTAACATGCGGTGTGTAAAAGGACTATCAGTAGTATCAATAGGTATATGAGTTAACTGAGGTCATGACGTGAAAAATCCAGGCTCAAATAAGGCCAGACGATTACTACGCGCAGACTACTCGGAAAAGAGTGATTGATGAGGATAGGGCAAACCTTTCCGTATGGTATCATTCTGATGTATTCAGTAAGTCTTGTAAGGCTACTGCCAGTTCCAGTCCGTCCTAGTGATTCTGTTGCAAACCCTCTAAACGATAGGCTGGTTCGTTCTCGATATAGTGGGGCGCTTGACAGAAATTGAACTCTCCTTCTTATACTAATTAGCCCGGAAAATCTCGGTCCCGAGAATACTGCGTCTGTCCCCGTAATTAATCCCAAGACAAGCTAAAAGACGTGTGCAAAAAACAGCTGTGTTCCGCCTCAAAGCGTATATGACAAAGGCGACAACTGCAAAGTATTTATATGGCGCGTAGTGACCAAACAGTCCTGAAACATCAAAGAAAAGAATTACCAGAAAAAGAGTTAGGGTCACTAATGAACACAGCGGCATGATGTCACGATCGCTTTGAACAGTTCCGCTAATTAGAACTGAGCCAACCGTTTTTTTCTTGAGGAAAGAGGCGGTTTTGGACGGTGACAGAATGGACGTCCTAACAGATTCACCGCCTGTGATGCATTTGCGATCAACAGCGCTTCTGTCAGCAGGCGTACTTAGTGGTTAAGGAAACTACTCTTAAACACAGTCGGATGATTAAAATCAGCGTTACGCTGTTTGAAGATGACGGAAAAAACGACTGCCAGACTATGTTCTAATACCCGAAGTTGCTGAACAGTTAGCGGGTTATCTGTCCAATGTGAGAAGCCTGAAAGCCCGTGCCCCTGATTTAGAAGTTTGATCGTACTGGAACAGTGCGTTTATCATTCAAGTGGACTAATATACTTTGTACCGTGTTGGTAGCCTTAAATTCTACTCGGGTGTTGTACTGGTTGAGGAACCGTCCGAAGTTATCCGATATATTCCTCTTATATGGAATAACAGTAGTCGACGGCCAATTTGTGAACTCGTCGACTGTGTAACAGGTTACTTCCTGAGTTTAACGTAACATCTCCTCAGCGTAATCGTTAGCTTTCAGTACTGACCTAACGATCTTATATTCTTCTGGTAGCTCATCTGTGGAACTGGATGCAACTGTCTTGTTAGTGCACGTGGACTGTTCTAAGCTACGGAAATAGCACCGATTAGAATGGGTGTTCTTTCTGCACACACTCGTATCCGGCTTACCATCAACACTTCTGAGCTCTCCGCACTTTAGGAAACCTAGTTCCTGGTCCACCGATTCACGTGTAATCGTAAATGTGATGTGCTGACAAAGGGCATTTGTGCACATTATCATAAAAGTATCATCTATACACTCAAAATTCTAGGCGAATCAGGAAAAGCGGATAGCAATTTGCCTTCCAAATCTTGCATAAGCAAATTAGCAACGGTGGAGGAGATGGGCTAGCCCACTGTGGCTCCGTCTGTTTACTGCTAGAGCAACCATTTGAATGTAGAGAGTAAGCAAGGTTCAGTAACTTCTACAACCTTATTAACTGACAAACCAGTTCTTTCGGCTCAACCGGCGTCTGTTTTAAGGCGCTGGAATCTTCCTGACGAAGAGAACAACATTACGTTTGACCAGGCATTCACCTGGATTACAGCTGAGTTCCTTCAGCTTGATAACAAGTTGTGTGGAATCCAAGATAGAACAATCTGTGCGCTTTTCAGGAGGCTTAGGAATACAGGACAAAAACTGGTCAGAGCGTAGGCCTGGGTTCCTGTATGATCAAAGGTTGGTTCCAGTAGTACTCTGGGTTTACGCACTTTTGATAAACAGTGGAACATTGAAGCTAGTGCTATTTCTGGGTATACCGTAAACCATCCATCATATTGGTGTCCATTCTACACACTCTATGTCAAACACATCAACTCGTGTCATTTGGTAACTGACCATCATGAAGCTTGTAAACAGTGATCTTTAATTTAAATAATTTAAAAGATAAGTAGTTTAAATCTCTAGACAAAAGCCCTCCGATAGGGTCGGAACGTTACGAAACCGACAACTCCTGGTTTTAACTCGTAGTGGTGTAAACAAGGGATTACTTCATAATAAACGGATTTTCACTTGTTCAATCACAGTGGCCACGAATATGATTAAAAAGTACTGTGATTAAAGTCGCTATCATAGATAATTACCAAAAGAAAAGAACAGATGAACAGAGCTAAACAGACCTTAAAAAGTAGTGTATGCATGCATACCATTGACAGCGAAACCTTGCTATCGCAGACAACATGCTTAAGTATCAATTTGGATGATAAGGAAATCCCCAACGAGACAGCCGATACCCACAACTTTATCCAACGGAAAGATCGTGGTTTTCATATTTCGTAACTACGCTGCTTCTGGTTCCTATTGCAACCATCGAGTAGGATCTAACATCTGACCATTATGAAAAGAAGCCGGCGCTACTAGCGCTTCCAAGCATTCCACGCAGATCACTGGGCTACCAAAAACGAATCATTTGGAGTAATTTGACTAACTGCGTGCATCAAGTAAGCACACGCGATCCAAGAGGTTTAGATCAAATGAAAGAAGCCTAGGATAGAGAACAATCTATAAAACTTATTCGTACATAGATGGGTTTATGTTAACGAGGATACACTACTATTCACAATGATCGACCAATTAAGAGAACCTAGGCTATTAGGGCATATGCTAAATTACGTCAGTTTAGTACAACGTGGTTTTAGGTGGCAAAAAATATTTTTAAAAATGGATACATAAATAAAAACATCAGTTCCCACAACATGCGCCCCATTGATTTCAATTCAGTGTCTAACGGCATGTTCAGTCTCACGTCGGTAACGTTGTTCGGTCCTCAGATAGGGGGACGGGGTTCCGATTAAGCACAAACGTTAAACCGTTTATTAATCGGACCTACGCTCTATTTGGAGTCAAACCCAGATCGTGTGAACAGCTCGCAGCACGATAAACGACAAATCGATTGTCGATGGGCGTGTCTGGGTCACTGAGAGATGTTAACAGGTTTATTGATGTGATAGACCGAACCATTCCCGAGACATTCTGACATGTCTTACAGTTCTTTATGCCATGAGGCGAAGACGTTGGTGATCGACGACCGGTCAAATGCCATCTTCACGGGCGGGTTTTTCCAAGCCATTCAGAGGAAGCCACAGTGTTGTGGCATGGCAAATAAAGTCCTTCAAAGAAACAGTGGAAACACACAAAGACCACCGGGATTTTGGCTATTCGACTACTGATCTCACTAAATGATTTAACGAACCCGATAAAGCTATCAGGTGAATAAAGTCCTCCACAGTGAAGGCAAGCGCAAACTTACACGTTCTACAACTGGAACTTGTATTCCATGAAGGCAAAACGTGGGCCAATGTGACAAACTGATATCGTTAACTTATCGAAGACGTCACGTTCCGTTTTCGAAGCACCAAGAAGTATGCACACATTTCATTAAAGAAACTAGCAGTAAATAGATCGTCTGACCCACCAATGCGACATTTTACGACCACAGTGATTTATTCTACTCCGCAGTCTCGTGACAAACTCGTTTTTCACTGTTGGTATGTTTCTGTTATACCGGCAAGATGAAGTTAGCAAGGTTCCACGGAGCAACGTGGTACGTGAGAGGTAATCACAAGGCGCAACCACGCAAGGCTATGAACGAACATGGTGAAACTTGTTTGAGAGCCGTCTTCGTTCGTGCAAGATGCTTAGTGATGCAGCCTATGGCTGCAGATGACGGCGATCGTGTATGTCTAGTTATTTCATTGTTTTAGTGGTTTACCCCTACCAGTTTTCTCATGCTTACTTGAGAATTCTGGAGCGCTTACTCACGCACAGTTGTCCGTAGCCTGTGGCTGGGAAGTTGGGCAAAAAATATTACAATAACAGAATTCATAATGGAGACAATGTGTATTCGGCTCCTTGTTGGAAGATTTAGAAAGAACAGCCGGCGACGTACGATGACTTTAATGAAACGGATTGGGTGAGTTAACAGGTATAGGAGTACAAATAAGGAAGAAACAGAAGAATGAAAAGACGAGTGCACACTGGAAACAAAACGTTTATTAAACGTACACCAAACACGTCTCAGCACGCGACAAATAACCACCGATTATAAATTACTGTGAAAGATCTAACACAGCTTTAATGTGCCAAAATTATAAGGATGGTGAGCCTGCTGGAACTGTTGCACTGGTTTAATAAAAGCATGTGTCAAACCTGTTTGAAATCACCAACTATTGATGCCCTCACAACAAACCCCAACAAAGTATTTTAGTTTAGGTACAACCGGATGTCGAATGTGTATCCTGCCAAAGAAGCACCTCATTTGATGTTGCAAAATTAGAGTATTAATCTTGAGGAAGTTACGGTTAGAAAAATGCAGGTTTCAGGATGACCGCTGTGATCAACGGGAAATCCAACACGCGGAAGTTGTCACTCGTGAAAAGTCCATAAGTGAAGAACAGCTAGCCCAACTTAAAATGTTTCTTCGTCTTATGTTGAACTTTCTTCATAGTGGCAGTGTCTTTCACGACATACCCGCCATGCGCTATAACAATTGACCTAGGAAGATACAACATGTTGAACGATGTCGAAGAGCAAAGCGAAACGCAACCCAGGTGCCGAATTATACTTCTTGTTCATCAAGAAGTAACTTCGAGACCGACTAAAGTTGTTTGAAATGAACAATCCCAAATCCTGTTCAACAGTGGTGGCACTCAGCTTCTTATCCCTTAAACGGACAAGGTATAATAAAACTGGCGAAAATGTACGGTCACACTTTTGGTGGTATGAAACGGTAGTCAGCTTGGCTTGAACAGTAATCAATCGAGCATCATTTTGCAGGCACTAAAATTACGCGGCTTCCACCAACCCCTGCCCACCTAGGACATCAGATACACCTGGCTGGCATTTAAAATGTAGGTGCGACCCGCTGAGTTAGATAGTTCGAGGACAAGAGTGTTGAACGACCGTAGTCATCAACAATTAGTCAATATCAAGTGAATAAACAGGACGGAGAATCAGCAATCTGACATCGCATAGTGAAAAACGCCACGTTAGGACAACCCAAACATAAACAAGACGATTCTCAAATCCCATCTTTACGGCATTTGTAAACACATAATACGCTGAGCAATACGCGAACTGGATACCACCACTGTGCTACCCAAACCCATGCTCAGCAGTGAGACAATCGGGTAGCCAGGCACGTAAATACAACACATACACAAAGAAGACTGTAGACCAACCTGTCATACGCCACAACTTGACTAGTCTGTCATCGGCCGCTGAGACAACTATCGGTAAGGTTGGATGGAAAGCGACCCAATTCACACCGCGATCATGGCCTTCCATAACGTGACGCACAACTACGTCACCAGTGCCGAACAGTTCAGTGTGACCAGGACCGCCGACACCAGTATTTCCGTGTCTTGAAGATCCTGTTAATTGACGCATGTGATCCTGCAGTGAGTGCACGACAGAAATCAATATAAACAATGTTGGAGGTGAAAGGTGATCGGTTAATCAAACGTCATCTTTGAGGAAATGTCAACAAAGTGTAGTGCAGGAGTAGAAATGTCTGGGAATGCTCACATATATTGTACTAAAACTGACACGATCATACTAAAGCAATTCCTAAAAATGTGGGTGACTGACTGGCATGAGTTACTTACGGTTCATTTGACTAAATTACTGACAAGAAGGAATCTTGGTAACAAAAAAAATACACCCGTTCCCACTTTTAACAGTCAGGGTGACCGAGCTGTGAAATAAAAGCTCGTTTGAAGACTACCATTAACTCGACGTATTTTTTAATTACTCAGTAAAAACGATTGATAAACCAACACGCACTAGTGTAAATCAATCCCTAGCCCACGGCAAAAGCATGACATAAACCTTCACAAATAAACATAGGAACTGGAAAGCCTCATAAATTTGACTGTTAACCATAAAGAGTAGACAGAAAATGACCCATCAAATGAGATAAACCACAGCAAGTTACCTCGATCCCAGATATCCCTGTAGGTGCCACATTCTTCTTGCGTAAACCGGAAATATCCCACACTCTCACTGTCTGATCCAGTGAAGCAGACACAACCAAATCCTCCTTCGGATGAAATTGCGCACACATAACATAATGACTATGGCCAGTAAGAACTGAAGCTATTGTGCGCGACTGCCAATTCCAGATACGTATTGTTTGGTCATCTGAAGCGCTCAGAATCCATGGATATTCCTAAGAAGGTAGGTAATAAAATGCATACACCCATTTAAAAAGCGACAAGGGCAAGCAGACTACTCACATGTCATATTACATCAGTCCGAAACCAGTGTCAAATCAGCACCATAAAACAAACAGTTAATAAAAGTAGGATGAAAACGACGGATAAAACAGTCAAATGTAAAAACAATAATAAAAAACCATGTGCCAACTTTACACTGCACGGAATTTTGAAACACTCCATTTTCTCCGTTGGAGTTTCTATTAATTTCTTTTTATTTGGAAAGTTGGGGTAATAACAGTGAAAGATGGACACAACAATGAGCGTAACATTCCCACCAACCACTATGGCTCAGTCACACCTTTTAATGTTTCCATTCAAAGACATTTAACACTATTTGGACCACGGCCCGAAGACAGGACAGAGAACAAGCTTGACGCTAGTTTCTTTAAGTCATGAGACGATAATCACACTTTATAAAGCCACATCCCAAATGTGTACACAGAGCGCGAGATGCAGGTGTTAATTAGGCATGCGTACGAACAGCCAGAGATATCCTAAACCAAGAACGTAATTGTTGCGATAGACAAACAGGTCTACAGCATGCGCTATAGGAAACAATGAAATTTTGGCAAGCCTTAAAATGGAGTTCAGATTAGGTCACCGTGTGTGAATAAAGTGGAGAACAAATTGAGAAACATACCTTGTGGAAGAAAGTAGTTCGTATGTAATCCAAATGACCCAACAAATTGAAAAGACATTTCCGTTGTTTGTAATTCCATACTTTTATTTTATAATCATCTCCTCCAGAGACAAACAAGGGCTGATTAATATGAAAGTCAATTCCACGGACTGGACCCTCGTGGCCCTCGAATTTATCGATCAACGTACAACTTCTATAGTCCCACAACTGAATTATACCCGTATGTAAGCTGCTGAGAACCCATGGACGTTTGTGGTGAAACGTCAAACCTGAAAGTTGGAAAACGTTATTGATTACAATACGCAAAAGTCTATATATCAAAGGATGCTCACATTCTGTAATTTACCAAAACGAAAAGTCCCGATTAACCAAGTTTACATGCTGTTAAGCTGATTGCAACTAGGACAAAAGATTGCCAAATATGTATCCGTAAATGATCACCGGACTGGCAAAGTAAAAAAACGGACCGTCATCAAGAGAACATCCGACGGAGGTATATATGAAATAAAATTAAACTCTTAAACCATAGGTGCACGCAGGTAGAATTAGACTGATGTACAATGAGTCTGCCTCCAGGAGCAGTACATCTCGAAAACTTATGTAATTTAGGTAGATTGAGCAGCTAAATACCTGGTTACCTCAACCTAAACGCAAACGTATGAACACTGACGAAATGTCCAGTGGAAACATGAAACGCATCAAGGCTCGAATGATGGTGGCCAACCAATGCTTTCTGTGATCCAAGTATGATCCCAATCTTTCTGTGAAAGACCCACCGTACAATGCTACTGTACGAACAGTTTTATTGTACGGTTGCCAAATATGGTCCATCCAAGCGGGAGATACCCAAAGTCCCTGCCTTCGACTAACGGCGTCCATGAGACATTAGCGGTGTGGTGAGGACACTGTATCAACAATGACGAAGTTCGTCGACGTCTGTTCCGAAAAGATGAACACTTTCGACCGCTGAGCATAATAATTTCGCCCAGCAGGCTTTGTTGGCTTGACCATGGATTATGAACGCAAGACCACTACTTTCCACGTTATTCTGTTTGCGAATAGTGGGTTGGGCTGGAAGCGGTAGCCGACGGTGAACGTACGATTTCCGTTTTATGTATGAAACCACTTAAGTTGAGGCTTGTTTAAGTAAAGTGATCCAGGCTGGACTGGATGAAGGATGAGGATTGCTGGTTGAGGACGCCATCTGAAATAGCGAAGAGTATAAGTCAATGGCGTTCATGTTATAAATTTCTGTATGCACCAGCGCAATGTTTTTCGTCCTCTACATTTTCCCCTTCGTTACCCTCAACAATGCTTTTTTCCTATTGTACACTGGGGCACGCTTGTGGCTTCATGTAGTCATTTCGTATTATATGTATCTATATACCCGTCAATGGAAAATGCTGCAACTGTGTGGACCAGGAACACTACCTCATGGACGTCCGAGATTATCAAGCGGTTGTCAGACACAAGTAGACAACTGGTCATTGACAACAGAAAACATCACGCCTTATGAACGTAATACATAGGCTGACGAGCTAATGTCGTACTAACGTCTAGGCTCATTTACTCTTGAACGCACCAAGAGAAGTCAGGAGGCAGTTGAAACCGCCAAGAACTAGTCCAAGCGTAAACTTGATGAGCTGCCGGTCCAGTGTTTTCGGAACATCTTTAGAAGGAGATTTATTGAAGCAGCGGGATGATATATCAATCAGCACCTGAATTACGACGATGTTCCCCTAGGTATTTTAGCATTCTTACATTATCGTAACCCAATACGAACACCTCCCATCTAGTCTTCAACATCACACCTACGACATTGGCAATCCTGAATTTGCGTGAACCTTGAGGTAGATAAACGGGAACCGATCCCAAGCACTAACTGGTGGAAAAGTCGCGCTGGTCACAACCGTTTTTATCACCAATGCCACTCAACTCAAATTATTTTCTGTGAATAAAACAGGGTGTTTGCTGCAACAAGATTAAACCTTGAAACTCATAAGTGGAAGAGGCAATTTAGTCACCATTCCAACTCTAAGCGAAAAGATTCGCCCGACGGTTCAGTACGCATGCCCGATGCACCCCCAAAAGTAATACCCAGTTGCTGAATAAGGATCTTCTATGATGGGTATGCGCGCAGCCAAAAAATGGTCAATAAGATATATTTACTTTGTAACAACTTCATTTGGTTTCATCTCGGAAATAGAACTAAGATATGCTTCCAATCTCCACTGTGAGCTGTCCAACGAAGAAGCAGGGAAGTCCAGTGGAGAAGAGCCTAGCTAAGTTAATATGTAATATGTATCGATGACCGCGCATGACTTGTTGCTTACTCTCCTAACACTCAGAATCTCTAACCACTCACCTGAAGCTCGACGCTGTATATTTAAGAACATTACTGTAAAGAGTGAGGCTATCGAATAGGAGCTTCGAAACGATCGATCAAAACATCCACACAACTGCTTCTCACTGAGCGTTTGTAAAGCTCGGAGCTTTCTGTTTGATAGCATTCTATCTTCAGTTTATTAATACCTGTTTTCCTTTTCAAGGCACAGATATTGCATCCTGTTCGTGGTTTCCAGTTCATTGTCTCCAAACCTACGACCTACTGCTTAACAACACGAAAAACTCAAGACCTATGACCCCTACTTCAGTTACCAACACATTGAACCCAATGAAAGTTAACCCTTGATGGTGTAAGGGACGGTCTGGGACCTCAGAAACTTAGTCATTTTATTAGTGATACATCGGAATGTAGTATAAATCCAAGCCAGTTTAGATCAACGCGTATGCAATGCAGTAAACGGTGAACTGTTACACTTGGTAATTTAAAAAAACTGCCCAATTGCGTCACTTTATATCGTGAATCGCCACTTGGTTACTACTGCTTGGCATCTACGTAAATAGGCCAACTTCATCAACATTTCCGAAGAATAAAATAGACAGCTGTGCGTGTTGCACACCTACTCACCTTTCACTCTTGCTGATTTGCAATCAAACTTAGAAAGATAAGACATCGTTGTGCCAGACTGGAAGAGGCCAATCGACCCGCGCGTTCTTAGGATCGAGTAAAACAAAATAATTTATCGCCTATATTTGATAGTTGTGCGAATTTCTTGTTGCCCATTATTGCGCTTTGTTTAAATATTGCATACATTGCCTTCTCAAATCCCCGCTCGTTTCCGTCGCCTTTGAATCTCCTGACTGCTCGAAAGAATTCTGTTGATTATAATTATAATTATAATTATAATTATTATTTATCTTTAGCCTGCTCGGCACTAAATTTTAATCCACATCCCCGGAACGATCTTTCGAATGCATCTGTTGAGGTTGTTATCTTATCCACTCCCATAATTTGTTCACTTGTACCGTGGCATTGTGATCCAATTTTGTTTTCATTATCTGGGACCATTGGTTCAATTTCAATTTCAAATCAGTTTCAAGACCAAGACTTGATGAAGGCCCGAACCTGTTGACGTCCTGATGCTTGACTGGTGTGATCCAAAGATTGACCAGGCTGCGTTTTCTGTCGATGCGGATGCATTCGGTAGTAGTCTGAGGGT
>LUCH01005810.1:27122-39323 GCA_013368495.1 Paragonimus heterotremus | reverse complement strand
TTTGTGGTCGTGTTCGCCGCGAAGTTGGAGCGACGTGTCGAGGCACTCCGGGAGGTCCTTCACTACGACGGAGTCTGAACGGGCAGCAGTGTTTGATTTTTGTAACAGGCATGCCAGTGTTAATAGAACGTGACGGTTCCTGAGTGCCGGCCACTACTGACGCGTAATCTATTTTTGTCACTTTGCTTGCGTTCAGTTAGTGTTGTCACATCCTGAACAGGGTGGTGTTCGCAAGCGTTGGCGGCGGTGTTATGAATTATGGATCGGTTGCAGACTGACTCAACAGCTGCAGCTGTCGCATTGCAGTTGGTGAGTAGTTTTCCAGAGAGACGACAGCTATCGCGGTTAAGTTGAATGCATTCTAAATTGGCTGCAACGAGTGTGTGATACAACTCTGGAGAAACGCCAAGGTAATAAATATGAAACCAGGTGTTACAGCCAAAACACTGCAGTGCATGGCCCCTTACACGGACAGACTTGGCGCACATGCTGCAATTGGATCGTTTGACCATTTTGCTACAATGGCGAGTCGCTGTAGCCAAGAGTTAGCTATGGCAGTACCTAAATGATATGCCCCACAACACTAGTAGAGTAGTATACGGTTAGTCAATAGTTAACTACTATAGGTAAACAGAACCAAAAACCAAAAACAGCAACACTTATCTTCAAATCCAAATGGCGCGCTGGCGGAAAAATGTGTAGAAACTTTTGTGATGATGAAGGAAGATATGAGGGTCCCAATTTTTCTGGCGAAATGGACGACCTTCTGGACTAGAGCAAGTCATTTCCTCAAAATCGACCGAATTTCATAGACCTCGCAAATGTCCAACCAGCACGGGATTTTGATTGTCCGGACGTTGTGGAACGTCGTCTTGGCTTAGAATTTATCGTGGAATCAAAAATGGAAAGCACAATTACGTGATAAACAGGAGAACGTAAAATTATCATGTGAAGTATGACGAATAGTGGAATCTGATATTTTCTGACCAACCCTTGTATATAAAGTGTTTAGTTTTGTGTTAGTTAATAAAATATATATCTCTAACAAACAACTGTTGTCGTAAAACGCGAAAAGAGATCGATTCACAGCTTTTTCTAGTATATAACTCCGGTCGGATTCCCATTTCGGTTCAGTACATGCGGCGGTTATGCAGAATGAAAAAGATGTTTAGCAACACGGCAAGATGGTCAGGTGGTTTGTTTGGATAGGAAGAGGAACATATTTGTATGCTATCATATGAGGCGAACGGGCTAATTTATATATATATATATTTCAAACAGTTTTAACGTGCACAGCTATTGCATAGTAGTTGATAGCTATACACAACTGGTAATCATTAAGTATGGAGTAAGAGTGTATGGAGTAAGAGTGTACCTAACCTAAGCAAGATTGGTTCGATTAAACGGCACTGATATTTATGATTACGGTAACGTGTATCAATAGAGGAAGAAAGGATAGCAGTAGCGTCGTAATTCCAGTTTAGGAACGGCCAACAGAGATAAGCCAACGTGGTAACAATAATTCAGCCAACAGCCTTTTAAACGGATTCACCGACTGTGCCAGCGTTACCCTCCCTGCAAGCGCATTCCAGAGAGAGCTGACGCGATCGCCGAAATTGTTTCGCCGGCGCTGTGTGGCTGGTTCATGCTGGTCTAATTTTTACAGTATCACTGAGTTGTTGGAGGGGCCTACCGAGATTATCAGGCATCCTCAGTAATCAATGTGAGGTCACCCCTTAGTCCTCCGTATTATTACGAAAACAGATTCAGTACAGTCGGTTCGTACAAAAGGGTGTTCAAACCATCCACTCCCTTAGCAGCCAATCGGTGAGCAACTTGAAGTAAGACTGTATCCTTCTCGATGTACGGAATGCACGTTCGTATAATGGCTTTCAACAATGACCGAACCAACGTGCTGAAGAAGCAAGTGAAGCAAGTTACAGTAAATTTTCCTAGCGCTATAGCTAGCGTAGCCCGTCGACTGCTATCTGTTCAGGATGAAAAGAAACATTACCACTCATCCCGAGAGAGGGGGTGAAAACTGGGTCGAGATCCTACTCACAGGTGATAGCGGCTAACGTGGCACTCCCTGAGTGATACTCACGAGATGTGGAATGTCGAATAAGCAGAACTTTAGTTTTCGTCGCGTTAAACCACCGTCGATTATCCGTTGCCCGGCAAGATGTATCACCTAGATCCCTTCAGAGGAATCCGCGTCATGTGTGCAACTCACACCCCGTTAACCCCCATGCATTTTGCTTACATGAAAACGGATAAATTACTGCAGACTGCAGAAGGATGTTTGGGAAGATGAGAAATGGCAGTGTACTAAGTGTGGAGTCTTGCGGGGCCCCGGTCGGTGCTCAAAGCGGCGCTAGCAGTTCCCGAAGGACTCCTACAGTGTATGTCCGGCTGGTCAAATAAAGTTGCAATCATAAACACTTTGAACTCCCCAAACCCATTACTTCCAGCTTGTGTAGGAAGGCATGGTTATTTACACTGTTGAATGCCCTAGTCAAATCAACGAATGCGGTGTTCACTGGGGGAAGTTCATCTGCCGTTCTTGTGAAGGAGTTACCCGCGACCATCAAGTTGTTAGCGCTCCAGTGACTGCCTCTATGGCCATGCCGTTTCGGCGTTTGTAGGCGGAATACATCCAGATACCGCCGTATACGGTCGTTCACGAAAGTTGCCAACATGAGTACGGTAACCACCTTTGTATCCCGGTGAGACAGCACCACGTTTCGTGACCTCGGAATTCGGCCGATCTAGTAGGAATACTGAGACAGATGCGCTACCGCTTTCGATAAGAAATCTGCGCACTCCATTCCTTGTGGTGTCCATAATTCATCTATACCCCTTTGGTTGGTCGCCTCTCACGTTGATACAACTGAAGTTTGTCGTGGCCTCCGTAGGTAGACCACCACTATTCTTGATATGCGTAGATTTCTCTCACAAGTTTCTGCCAAATACGGAAGCACATTGAGCACGCAGATTACCGGCAGACTCAGGTTTGTACGTCGACGGCCCGCTGGGGCCGGTAAATCTATGTTTGGTTAAATATGCCATGTGATCAAAGGATTTCTTGTGGTAGTCAATGAATGGCAGCGCCAAACTAAAGTAATAGTCTCGGTGGTCAGCCATCACAACGGTTACATACTTGCTGAGAAAGCTCCAGTAAACTCGCTTGGGGTTTCATCTTCCACAAGTAGGAAGGTGTCCTACACAGATTTATTCCGTCGTACGAGCTTCTCGGTTGATGGTTTCATCCAGGACTTGCAGTGAATGGCATGGTGGTTGTGAAGCCGAACGTTCACAGCAATCGCACTGTAGAGATGCGACCAAAAACTCTCCCAGTATACATCTACGGAGTCAGATTCGTTTACCGATGACCACCTGACGTTCTGACGACAATCCCTCATTTTGCTAAATTCAGCCTCCTGGAAGTAGTGGTGTTCCATCTTTTCAGGGAAGTTGATGACAAAATCACAGGTAGGGTGATAGAAGGCCGTCACACGATCACTTGCACCAAAGGAACGCCAATTTCGTTTAGATCACTTATCATAGGCTCGCTGGTCCGCACGAAGTCCAGTCGAGAAGGATTGTTCTACCCATCATCTGATGTGATGATAGCCAGTGTCATCAAGGCAAACTTCTAACATGAGGTTGTGGAATTTTGCAGCACCAATGCTGTACACCTGGCCGTTAGCGAAGTCCATGCCGTGAAAGTTGGTCTTCAGTCATGGTAACCCAAACTTTAAAGGCTGCAGCTCATCAATGCGAATTGTTCGTCCTATCGCTCCAACCGTGACATGCTGGTCTTAGACCGTAAGTTTCTGAGCTCTCCCGTTCGGGATAACCATATTCATGGAAAAGATTGTTTTATTAGATGGGCACCGGGTGCGGAAATTGAAATCGTCGAAGTCTGCGTCATGGACTCATTGTATTTGTTATAATTGACAGTTAACTGAAAACGACCTTATCGTAATTGTTTTTCGAAAATCGGTATGACTGCTGCTGTTCTGGTCGATTGCGTGTGACAATGTTAACACAAAGATGCTTGAGTTGTTCCCAACTTATTTTTCAAATTTTTCATTTCTTAATTATTTCATTTTCAGTTGTTCACGTTTTATTTGTAGGAAATGGACAAGATGGCGGCTTCCAAGGCGATGTTGGAAAATCATGAATTTCGCACGTTCTCACAATTCCAGCAGTGCTTTCAGAGGTACATGGATGCAGTGGGGGTATCTGCGTTCGTGGGACGAGCCGTAAGTAAAAACTGCTTCGGAGTAAGACAAGATATGGTTCCTGAAGGCCGCAAAGAGTTACTTTGGCTGTACGAAGTATAAGAGACGTAGGAATGTATGCAGGGGTGTGCAACGTGTCTAGTGGGTTAACTGCTGTTAGTTTTAACAAATCAGTCCTCGCGACACGTGTTGCAGATCACGATTTCATATGATCCGAAGAACTGCCCGTCTGGTTGTGGGCTCTTTCGAATTGGAGCACAACCACCCCATCAATCGTCTGCTAATGAGTCCCATCCTACCAATCGTGGACTCACCGTTAGTGAAGTGAACGAATGCAGGAATCTGTTCCAGCACGGTACACAAACTGCTGACATCAAGCAGTATGTGGCGGATATAAACGGAAAGTTTACCACAACCGCCGACGTTGGAACCATTTGCCGCAAGTTGAAGTCTACTATGTTAAGTGAGTCTGTTACGGAAGTTTGGTCACTGTATGTTAGAGAACCTTGATGAAGTGCTGTCGGTGATTAGCGCGATAGGTATGGTGTGCACTATGAGGGATGGCGGCAACAGATATACGCACATCTGCCTCGCCCAGCGAACGCAGATTGAACTATTCCGACGTTTCCCGCATGTTGTGGATGTGGATGCCACTCACGGGACAAACAGGCACAAGTATGTCACTGTATATTTCCTCATACATTCGAAGTTATATCAGTTCCTCGTAACAGACGATATGGGACAAGGGCCGGTCCGTGATGTACGAGTACGTTCGTAGTGAGAAGTATGCTTCACTGCGTAGACTTTTCAAACATTTTCGGGAAATGATGAGCGAGCAGGTTGCGGTGAGGACGTTTGCCATGGATAGGATGGCTGCGCAAATTAGGACAGCCTATGTGGTGTTCGGCTGCGACATCCTACTGTGTTATTTTCATGTACGTGATGCCGTTCGTAAGCAAGTAACCAGAGAAGATTCGTCCGCCATATTTGTTGAAAGACAAATTATTTTCGCAATCGTCTTAACTTCCACCAAATGGCTATAGCATAAATTGAGGAAGAGTAAGTTGCATTGTTACACTGGTTGCCGCAGGTTAAAACGTGATTTGTATATCGTCGGCCGAACGGATAGGAAATTTCTGAATTATCTGTTGTGTAATTGGCTATACATCAAGCCGAAGTGGGCCGTCCATGCGCAAAGCGATGTTGTCCACTTTGACAGTCGCACGAATAACAGGCTTGAAAACTAAAACGGACGGTTGGAGAAGAGACTTCCTAGCCGTCGCCACTCAGAAAATATGGATCCACAGTAGGTGACTGCTGCGGGAGCATGAAATACAAACGAACCATAGGTGCGACCGCCGTGTGATCGTGGAGGTTGACTGGTACGTGAAGAAAATTCTTCAGAGAATGACCACGTTCGCAAGTCACCCTCTCTAAAAACACCTGAACGGACGGGCTCCTTGACTCCCTTTCGAGTCATTTCCCGGGTGCAAAGTAAGCACTTCTCTAGCGATCACTTAGAACATTGCAGTTTCATGTGCAACAAGATGGCGGCGCTTTCGTCGTCGATAGCGTATACGGCACATGTGAATGTACTTTCTACTGCAAAACGTGGCTTGCATGCGTACATATTCTGTCTGGGAACATTTCTACCCATACGGTAGTTTTCATTTCCGTTCATAAAGGTCACGTCCCCATTCATTAGCGGTGGCTGGCAGAGTACAACTTGTCAATGCGACGGTTGGTAGGCCAACAGCTTTGATCGTGTGCTGCAGCCAATTTCAACCGTCACTATGAAGCCCTTCATCACGTACTCGAAACCTGCATGACTGAGACAGCCGCACGGCGGTGACTTGCTTTTGCCAGTAAGAGAGTGGAACGTTCTAAAACTGATTCCGGTTTATACGACTTCCTAATGTGCTCCGCTACAAGTGGTATGCAGCCCAGGTGAATGAAGAAGCCTAAAACAGGATTGTAGTATGGACTCTATCCTGTTGGTGTAATCGAAGAGAGTAAGTTTCTTCATATATGCGCACACAGAGTTCTTGCAGATATCAGATGCGATGAACGACACGATGATGAATACTTTATCTGATACACGGTTTCCATCATCAGGAAGGACACCGAAAACACATGTAAGCTGAAGGCTACATTTTGTGGTGAAAAAAGCGGACGTAGCATGCACCTTTTACCGCAACTATTAAAAACATAATTCATCGTTCTATCTCCACGTTGTCCTTCCCAATGACTTCACTCCTCCAGCTATGTGTTTCAACATACGAGACGGATTGGCACAACTTGTAGAGTAGGAAAAATTGACGGAGCAGTCATAAGCCCCGTGATCGTTCTGGATGGAAGTGTTTCTTGATGTCAGTCTTTTTGTAAGTCACCTTGTTTCCATTTCAGCGTATGTCATGTTGTCATGGGACCGTTCATAACAGTGATAGCAACGAATGGCAGAAACATGGCGGATATAACGAAGAAAACAATACTTGTCCAGTTTTTCACTGTTCTTTGTTCCATTACGTTTATAGACTTATATAACGTTCGCTGTTTCACAAGTTTAGTCCTCAGATTTTGTCAACGGATCGATTATCGAACTCATCACCACGCTTTCCCTGTTAATTACGGTCACATTTAGGTAAAAGCATGCGTTTTAACGTCTGACGCCAAGTTTCATTACATTCTGCCGTCAAATTCCTAAAATAACGTAGAATGCAATCTTTTGGTTATCTTTTCATTAGTCCTCATGCCATTAAACTACCGCACATTCCTTGTTTACGCCTTCGGGAGATTGAAACAAAAAAGTTCGGGCAAGAGAATTCTAAGATTTCAGGAAATGAAACTTGTGACATAATTTTCACAACTTCAGTAGCCACCAGATATTTTTTTACCCAAAAGATAACAGAGATATTCACGGTCTATCGATTACGCGCAGTCATCAACTTGATTTTGAAGTCCATGCTTCTTACATGAGTTCAACTGTTAAACAGGAGACATCTGAAGCTCGTGTGAGCGTCCGCAGCGATTCATCAAGCTCCAGTAGAGTGTCGTTCGAGGTCAGTGAATGGTACAGGTCTGTGCTCGTATAAACTCCGGAGCCAAAACCTTCAATTGATATGCGATCGTTTGGCAGCGGTGTGTATCCATAGATAACCATCTCCTGGTCAGATGTGTTTTACTAAGCTGGGTCTCCCCACCCGCTATTTTAGGCAAGTTGGACTGTTGTAGTTTACCCACATCTTGAGTCCTAGTCCGCAAATACAAGACGGTCGTGAACATGCAGCACCAACTCTGAGCATAGATTTTCCCCATATCTCCTGGTACTCACTGAGTCAACGCGTATTTTGGTAGTATTTCGATCTCAGCCGACGAGGGAATGGCCGTCTGCTGTGGCCTTGTGACTAGTCCGGCGGCAAGATGGTAGGTGTTTGAGACTCAGTTTGGGGTAAACCAACCAGGTTTGGCTGCCATGGGCCGCTCGTCTCTTTTTTGGTGTGTAAGCCCTCCGACAGTTCACTTCTGTAACCCGTACTAGATAGTCTGACCTGGAAGCTACCCCTGTACGAACGAAAATGCGTTCTCATCTAGGTCGTTCACAATGGGGACGTAATTCGAAAGCAAAGCTTGTTTTTCCGAGATACCACCCCCGAGGCACGACTACTGTCATGTCTTCATCAAAACGTGACCCTCATTAACCTAAATTCAGGAGTGGGCGGGCTTTGTGAAACCCCCAAGTCACACCCAGGCTTAAATTCTCGTCAAGGTTTCAATTGGCTGATAATGCGTTCGTGAACGAACAACGTGTCGACGCTCTGTAGTCCCTATACTACACGTATAACTAGGTGGTGGGCCGAAAATCCGGTCACAGCTTGGAATTTCCCTCTCTCGGATGGTCTTTTGACATTTTTCCTTGTAGCTGCATGAGAAACCAAGTCTAGCTCATATTTTAGCACTAGTTGACTCTGACGACTGACCTACGACTAGCAAACCATCTTTTACAGTTTAAGAGGGATAAAATGCAGCTTGGGGAGGTCGTCGATATGTGTTGGTTAGTCCTTCGCAGTCTCCAGAGAACGGAAAACCCACTTCCGTGTGGTTCCGACCGCCCGTACACCTTATCCCAACAATTTCAGTCATCTGGTTCTGTTTGCGACACTGGTGCGATTTCGCTTTCAGGCGCATCAAGTAGAATGGAATTGCGGCGTGTGGCTTAATGGCTTTGACCTGATCTAGGAATGCCGGTGCCTCAAGTTTGCATCACCTATGGGGCCTGACGCTCAGGATGGCAGTTTGACGAGGACGACCGCGTAAATCCATAGACATTGATTTACGCTTCGCTTCTTCCACCTGTGTGTGACTGACGGACACTGGTAAAGGCATTCTGGGGGCACTGTGTGAGGTGTAGGGCATTTCGTGATGTTCCGCTTGTTGATAATTTTCGGGACGGAGGCCTCTCAGAGTCTGGGAGCTGCGTATACGTGGGCATGTCTCATATTTCTCCTTTCGTGAGCTGTCGTGGCCTCTTTCACAGTTATTCCAGCAGTAAAGGAAGTAGCGTCACTCGCTTCATTAGGAACAGTGACTTCAGGCTCTAAAACACTCGGCCTAGTGACGAATTCTCTACTTTCGCTGGATCAGAAAGCTACACGACGGTATTGAAGAGTAAGCGTGAATTTGTCCTCAAACCTCTAGTACCAATCGACAGGAAGGTTCGCAACACACTTAAAATATGTGCAGTTGTTACGGAGACCGATTATCATAGCTCAGCTTTTGAACCTTGCTACGTCCGAAGACAGTTTCCACATACCTTCAGAGTTTTACAGGTAGACCGGCCCACAGGTTGACGTAACTTCAGACAGGCATGGCGGACCGGCTAGGGAAACAAAACATACCATATGAGCATGAAAATTTTGTAAGAAGTGAACAGATAAATAAGTGGATGGTTGACTAAACGAGCTGAAGCTTATCTAGCTTGCCGAATTATTTGCAGGTCAGCTTGATGTCTTTGACGTTTTAAGTATAAGCCGTACCGTCTAAATGACAGTAGTGTAAGTGTATGTGGCAGTATCGCACGGTTAGGAAGTCCTGGCAATTCTGATTCGTCGTTTGGGTCTAGGATTGGTTTTATGTGCCGTCTAAATCTGAGTTCACTTTCAAAATATGAATTTGATGGTGGTCAGTAATTGATAACGTACTGCTTTTTGAGTGATGTTATTGAGATGTTGACAAAACGCAACGCTCCGTAGATTTCTTATGACTGGGGTGCCTTAGAGAGTGTTGAGTGCTTTCACTATAATGATATGTTGGCGAATATTTTAGTAACGTCCACTTTTCTTTCCGCTTCAAAAATCAATAGATAATATGCAGATTCGAGAATGGAAGCCTATATCAGCCCTTTACACTCAGTTTGTCTGTTTCGTTATCCAGCCGGTGTATGTTTATTATAAAGATAATCGCTGAGAGCAGAGTGTAACACTGCTCTTGGCGGTCACATAGAGTGATAGGAAAAGAGTGAGGTCACAAATCTAACGAGGTTCTAATCTGTTGGGAATCTAACAGCATTTTAAAACGATCAGTCAAGCTGCAACCAGCAATCTGGAGTGGAAGGTCGTTCTTATGTCTGATAAACCCGTAAGCAAATAATTTCCGTCTAACGACTGCATCCGGATGGAACATATGAAGCTTGTTATCATGACAGTGTCGGCTACAGAGTCGATCAGTGGGCCAGTGGTAAGTAGGACACAACAGCTTTTGAGGACCCCTTTCAGGATATGTAAAGTCAAGCGTAATATTTCGGAAACTTAAAAATATTTGATTATCAGAGCTAGCGCAGAAAATTATGACCGAAAAGAGCTTTAAAACCAAAAGCAGAGTTAACAGAGATTACGTGTTCAAAAAAGCATTCTATGCCTTACAAACGCACAGTGGTAAAATCTGCGCGTGCTCTGCAGCCGGCTTTGTTTTATATTAACTTCCAGACGGTGTTCCTTCAACCTACTTTTTTGCCATATTACCAACGGGCATTCGTGGATTTTCAGGCTTTTTCACAACTATGGAGAGGAGGATCAGGTCATATTTAATCCGAAAGCCCTGTTTCTGGCCCATAAGCAGCCCTAAGGACAAGCCGTCGATTTTTTTCGCGGAGCAACCTGTCCTGCTGAAGAAAGCAAGGCCATATAACAGATCCATTTTTGGGATGCAGCGGAATGAAGACAAAGCGTAGAAACTGAAGACACGATAGGAAACCATCCGGAAACTCGCTTCAGTAACGCGAAGTGGGTGCCAGATTTTCTCAAATGTACACCCATCCTGAGTAAGCTCCATGGAGGATCCAAAACGGACTTTACCCAGTGATTCTGATAAGTACTCATTAAAAAATGAAGCCACTGGAGCAGTAGCTAGTATTCAAAAGGTGTCAAACAAGTATAACAGTAAGCTTCTCAATGTCAAATTCTAGCCTATTCGTCCGGGACTAACTGCACGAAAGAGCTAGATTATTTTGTAACCGGAAATGAACGTTAGATTTATCTGATGATAACCAAATAGCAGCAACGGATGCAAATTCGAGGAAGGTAATCAGTGGGGAAAACAGGCACATGACAGAGATACAGGCCTGAGACAGATGTAGAGCTAACAGTTTAAGCCTACGCGACAGTGCCGATTGATGTGATATCATCTACAGATTCTTGAAGAAAATACATAACCCTTCACTGTGGTGGGGTTTGCCAAGCAGAACTGAACGGCTTGGTCGATCAAACTTTTTAGCGTATTTGAAGTAAGCGACATCAACACCACTACCCCGACCGACACACCGGTAGGAAAGTTGCAAGAAAATGGGTGTGTGCAACGAATCACATGCGAGCACCTTCAACACTTTTGACAGACAGCACTTCATAGTGGTTGGGCGATAATCACTACAATGATCACGCCTACTGTCTGTGAAAGTAGTATAATTAATAGCCGGCTTCCAGCTGCTGTGTACCGGGTCACCTGAGACGGGCGGCTTAAATAACAGGCTAAGAAGCTCGACAAGCTGTCTCTTATTTTCAAACGACGCTTTGGGTAGAATACAGTAAGGACTATTGGAGCCATCCTTAAGGTGCAACAGCTCTTCGGGAACAGCTGCTACTCATTAGCTGCCACTATTCTTGTGAGCAGGAAATTCTTGTCTCGTCACCCAGAAATTCGAAAAAAATCATGGTGTAACCGGAATTGGCATCGGTCTCTCCTGCTCATGTGAGCATTCCACAGTTGCTGAAGAAGACTTTGATACTCGGTCCTTCTCCGATCAAACCCATAGGACCCAACAAGTTACTTACGCAACCCCGGGGAGAAATCGATCAAGGAGGTTTCCGGGCATATGTCATGACAAGCACACTGATTTCTGCGAGTATAATTATTGAGTTGCAATGAGAGAAATGGGCTATAGTTGAAAAATGGTTGATGTTTGCACATTTTTTGAAAAAAACGTTTTGTTTTCTTTCGATAAAGGCATCACGTTGGTCTTCGTAATTGGTTTTGCGTTCTGAAAATGCATCCACCCAAATTTGCGTGATGGAGTACATACTTATGTCGTGTGGGATCGTTCGGTTCTGTGTAGTTTGGGAGATATAACTGATTCTGCAACTCCCGACCACATTACGTTTACACTGCATTTCGCACTAAATATCAAAGCAAATTCCCATGAAAGCTACGTCACTGTGGTTACGTGTTAGTTGTATACCTGAATTACACGTCCAGTCTGCTTCCCTATCAGCAGTTCAGGTAGAAATCGTCAGACGAAGCGCTTTCCAAAAAACGATCGCACCTGGCGTCACCACGCAGCTATTTCCGTCCTAGCTTTCATATGGGACAGTGCAAACATGAGTGATATTTCTCACTCTACCAATGACAACCTGCACATAGCCTAGTTTATTTCTTTCTGACTATGTTGGGGTAAAGATTGTCACTT